>JASDQU010438436.1:13753-32547 GCA_032191745.1 Picea mariana
GAATTCGATTGGATTGGATTTCATCATTTTTTTGTATCACAATCTTGTTGTATTATTTGTGTTTTTTGTTTTTGTTTTAATATAATGTTATATACGTGACAATATCTCCCCCATACTAGATTGTAGAGCGCTTCTGCACAAAGACATTAATCAATAATGAATACACCATCATGAAAAAATGTTAAAATTAAAAAAAATAATATTAAGAAAACATATAAGGAGGACTTTCAAATTTAAGATAAATAAACAATAAAGTTACCCATAAATGGGTCATCAAAGGTGTTAAATCTTTTTCATCATAGTTTTATAGGATACAATTTATTAAAAATATCAAGTGATATAAATTATTAGAAACATTGTACTTTGAAGTTCAAAAATATTAGTTTTCAATTTTGATTGCAATTAGATATTTTGGTATCATCAATTTGTGTTGTGTGTGTTGTGTTAAGAGGTGTTTATATAGTCTAATATAGGAGAGATGTTGTAAAGTAGGTAATGTTGAAGTAAACATATTTTGACTTGAAAAATAATTGAAATTTGTGTATTAAAAATTAAAACATTTACTAAATATAATAAAATTTGCACAAACACACATACATATAGGGTAAACCAGGTAGACTATACTCCAAACCAACCTATCTTTGTTAATGAAGCACTGGTGGTTGATAAGGTGGATACGGGAACTCTAGTAGGTTCCATAGAGAAACCTATTGAAACTATTGGAGGGGAGGATGCGAATTTATTCACTCACATATAAAATCTATTAGGCATCTATGATAGTGAGAAGATTATTAGTATGATTGATAGGTTTGACCAAGGTATTGACCCATCCTTAGAAAGAAATTGTAGGTGTAGGTATGATCCGAATTATTTTTGGCATGAAATGAGAGCAGATATATAATAAATAAATGTACAAAGATATCTCTATATCCAATAATATAACAGAAATATATCAAAGATGCAACCATAAACACATAGATACAGTAATATATGTGCGAAATGTACATAACTGTAAAAATATAGAATGAAAGACTCGCTAGAATGGTGGCAACTTATCTCTGAGAAGAGATGTGACGACTATGGTAGCAACTTATCTCAATTGTCTACCCTCGCTAGGGTTTGACAAGAAGAAGAGATAAGTACTTGTTATCAAGGTTTCTTCATTGTTGGTTTTGCTCTTATGAATAGAGCTTGTTCATGGTTGTATCATGTTATCAAAAATATTCTCTCTAAGGAAAGTTGGTTGGGTTTTTCCCCCGACTTGGGGTTTTTCCAGGATAAATCTTTGTGTCTTCTTGTGCTTGTCTATCTACTTCTAGATCTTGCTTATATTTCCAGTATATTGTTGTTGAATGTTAAAAGAGGATCAAAGTACTCTGGTAAATCTATTGCTACTAAAAATTTAAGAAAATATAAAATGGTATAAGAGCTTGAGGGTTGAAGCCAGATTTGACCTAGTGCAAGACACCAACAAGATCAAAGATTACCATTCGTTGGGAATTTTCTAGTGCTAGTGTTGAGGAGAAAATTGTACTAGGCAACTCGCCTAACCCTAGCGTTGATTTTTTAAGAAGGTTAAAATTTTGGGATTTTTCAGGCCTAGGGTTTCTACAAGCGAAAATGATTACTAGTATGAGAGTTGAATATAGGTTGGATGGAGCAAACAATTTCAGATCATGGAAGCATAGAATACTTCTCATTCTAGAAGAGAATGAGCTCTTGGATCATGTCAAGCAAGTTCTCCCAGAACCAGAAGAGGAAGAGGCCAAGGCAAGACATAAGAAAAATGAGATCGAGGCCAAGAGGATCTTGACAGATTCAATCATGAATCACTTGATTCCTAGTGTATCATAATTGAAGACACCAAAGGAGATGTTTGATGCCTTAACCAGACTATATGAAAGCAAGAATACAAGCAGTAAGCTAACCCTAAGGCATCAACTCATAAATGTGATGATGAACAAGTCAGATTCAGTTTCTACCTACTTCACAAGGATTTCTCAAATCAAGGATCAACTAGAAACTATTGGAGATTCAGTGGATGATGCAGAGCTTGTGACTACAACTCTAAATGGATTACCTTCTTCTTGGGATGCATTTGTTCAAGGAATTTGTGCAAGAAGGAAATTTTCTAAATTTGACAAGCTATGGACATACTGTGTCTAAGAAGAATCAAGTTTGACATCCAAGATGCAGAAGACCAATGATGAAGAAATCCATTCTCTTGCTTCTCATGTAAAGAAAATGAAAGAAAGAAGAAACAACAGTCTGAAAAAAAATAGAAGATGAGTTCCAGATCACAAGAAGGATGTATCTACGATTAGATGTGTCAACTGTTAGAAGTTGGGACACTTTGCTTACCAATGTTCTCAAGGGAAAGGAAAGAGAAAACATCATGCACATGCAACATATATGGAGGAGTCTACATCTCATAAGAAGACAAGGGAAACAAAAGATGAAGAGTATGTCTTTATCTCAGCTCTCATAGGTACCATCACTCAAGGAAGTTATATTTGGCTAGTGGACAATGGT
Source organism: Picea mariana (assembly GCA_032191745.1). Lineage (NCBI taxonomy): Eukaryota > Viridiplantae > Streptophyta > Pinopsida > Pinales > Pinaceae > Picea > Picea mariana. The sequence continues at coordinate 16,286 of JASDQU010438436.1, forward strand.
TCTTCCAAGCACATGACCGGGTTTCGAAATTATCTTACAAATTTGACGGAAAATAGTTCATCCCTTAAGGTGGAACTTGGAGATGATTCCAAGCATGCAGTAATAGGAGTAGGAGAAACCTCCTACCAAATTGATTCAGGTAACTCTATTTCAATAAAGGATGTATTGCTTGTACAAGGTTTAAAGAAGAATCTTCTCTCTATCTCTTCTCTAGATGATCGAGGCTTCAAAGTAGATTTTGTTGATGGCCAGGTCCTTCTATGGCCTAAGGGTTCAAGTATAGATTCAAATATTGTGATTGGTTTCCGAGAGGAAGGATTGTATAAATTAAAGGGACACCCAACACAAGCCCTTATACACAACAATATTATCTCTAGTGAGCTATGGCACCGAAGACTTGCTCATCTCAACTACAGAGCCTTGCCAGTTTTGAGAAAGATGGTTACAGGTCTACAAGATATGCATGGGGAGCATGATGGAGTATGCGAAGGATGTGCACTTGGAAAGAATGGCAATGGAAGTTTTCCAAGCAATGATAATCGATCTAAGGGGATCTTGGACATTAAAATTTCAGATGTATGCGGACAAATGAAGGTACCATATCTAGGTAAATTTATATTATGTCCCTTTTATTGATGATTTCTCATGTATAACATGGGTCTATTTCTTGAAAACAAAAGATGAAGTTTTCTATAAGTTTCACGAATTCAAGGCTTTAGTAGAAAATCTCTATGGAAGAAAGATTAAAGTTTTGAGGTTAGATAATGGAGGTGAATACACTTCAAATGAGTTCAAGGACTTTTGCAGAGAAGAAGGGATTAAGAGGGAGTTAGCAACTCCCTACAACCCCCAACAAAACGGGGTTGCAGAGAGAAAGAACATATCAATTGTGGAAGAAACTAAAGAAATGATCCATAACTAGAAATTACCCATGCATCTATGGGCAAAAGCATTTAGTACAATTGTATATGTCTAGAACACAAGTCCTCATAAGATATTGGGGAACAAGACACTAAAAGAACTATTCACCGAGAAGAAACTAGAAGACAACCACTTGAGGATATTTGGATGCCCAGTGTAAATACATGTTCTCAAGGAAAAGAGAATGAAGATAGAGCCTTCAGGAAAGAAGGGCATCTTCGTTGGATATAGTGAGACTTCAAAAGATTACATAATATACATCCCCATACAGAGACATATTGAGATTAGCAGGGATGCCACCTTTGATGAAGAAGCAACCTTCAGGAAATATAGAGAGTCTCACATGGATGAGGACAGAGAGGAGCAAGAGGCTCCAAAGAATGCAATGATTATTGACTCTACTCCAAAAGAACATATCTGAGAATATCAGAATGAGACAATAAGGCCAAAGATACCGGTAGATCCACACAAAGAGGTTACAGTTACCAAGAAGAGACCAACATGGCTCCGAAACACTTTGTAGGAAGCAGAAAAGCATGTAGCTCCTAATGGCTCCTTCAGAGAGAGCAAGAGACCACACAAGTTTTATAGCTATGTGGCACTGATGAGTTATATCATTGATTCATAACCTTCCACTTATGAGGAAGTTGCAAAGCAACAAGTGTGGAAGGATGCTATGATGGAAGAATACCAATCCATCATGAAGAATGATGTGTGGGAAGTGGTTCCAAGACCAGAAGGGAAGTCAATAGTGACTTCCAAGTGGATGTACAAGATCAAGCATGTTGCAGATGGCAGCGTAGAGAAGTACAAAGCTATATTTGTGGATAGACGATTCTCCCAGAAAGAGGGATACAATTATGATGAGACATTTGCTCCAGTAGCCAGGTACACTTATATTAGATCTATCATTTCTATTGCTTCTGTTATGGGTTGGAAATTACACCAGATGGATGTAAAGTCTACTTTCTTGAATGGTGTAATTGAAGAATACGTGTACATAGAGAAACCATAAGGTTTTTTAATCTATAAGAAGGAGTCTCGTGTTTGTAAATTAAAGAAATCTTTGTATGGGATTAAGCAAGCACTCAGGGCATGGTATGCCAGAATATATAGTTATTTGATGAGCTTGGGGTTTACCAAGAGTGATGCAGATCCCAACCTTTACTACAAGGTTGAAGATGGTTTCCCCTTGATAATGGTACTATATGTGGATGACATGTTTCTTACAGGGGATAGGAAGCTCATAGATGGGTGAGAGAGGGAGCTCACTTTAGAGTTTGAAATGAAGGATCTGGGGTTGATGCACTATTTCTTGGATTAGAGGTGTTGTAGAGACCATATGAGATCTTCCTTAGCCAAGGAAAGTATACAGTTGATATCCTACAAAGATTCAGGATGATGGACTGCAAGTCCATGACCACACCTATGGTTACGAATCTGAAGCTCTTGAGTGATTCTTCTTCAGATTTGGTTGATCCCACGATGTATAGACAATTGATTAGATCCTTGATGTACCTAGTTAACACCAGGCCGAATATATGCTTTGCAGTGAACACATTGAGTCGGTACATGGTTGAGCCTAGACATGTACATTTGGTAGCAACAAAGCATGCATTGAGGTACCTGCATGGTACGATTGGATATGGACTCAAATATGTCTCAGATGATGAAGTAAATCTACAAGGTTATACATAATCCGACTGGGTAGGGAGTGCAATGGACATGAAAAGCACATCATGATGTTGCTTCAGTTTGGGATAAGGTATGATCTCATGGTTGAGGTGAAAACAATTGTCAGTGGCACTAGGTGTGATTGGGAACATGGTGTAGCCTTGCCTAAGCCATGTGAAGTGGCTAGGTGTGAATGAGGCTATGGTGGTAGTCTTGCCCATACCATGTGAAGTGTATGGGTGTGATTGGGACTACTAGGAGAGGAGAAACATCATATATAATTGCAGCGTAGTCTTGAGACTATGGCGGTAGCCTTGCCCATGCCATGTGAAGTGGATGGGTGTGATTGGGACTACTGGAGGAGAACATCATGGAATAATACCTCCCTTGCCAAGAGGGAGTGTTGATGTTTTGTAGCAGCGGGAGGTATTCCCTCCTGGACAAATTTTCTTAGAGAGGAAGATTCCCAAAAGTCAAAGGGAGATCATTGAACAATTGAAGAATACCCCAGAAGAGAAGTCTACCCCACAGGAAAATAACAAAGTGAAAATAGAATATCCATGAAGAGAAGTCGGTCCCAATAAAGTGACTTGAAGACTATAAATAAAGGGAGACATCTTGCCATTTGATACACACTCACCCAAGAAAAGAAGGCACAATTCTAAGGCAAGGAAGAAGACACAACTACTGCAGCTTCTAGGGTTTCTATATTGGGAAGTTCACTGGAAGAGGTCGAGTACTCTAGCATTCTTGCTAGGGTTGCTACACCTCATATTTCAGGGTTTTACTCAGTTATATACCCTCTCTAGGGTTTGGCAAGAAGAAGAGATAAGTACTTGTTATCAGGGTTTCTTCATTGTTGGTTTTTCTCTTATGAATATAGATTGATCATGGTTGTATTCTGTTATAAAAAATATATTTTCTAAGGAAAATTGGTTGGGTTTTCCCCTGAGTTTGGGGTTTTCCCAGGATAAATCTGTGTGTCTTCTTGTGCTTTTCTATTTGCTTATAGATCCATATTATATTTTAAATATATGATTGTTGAATGTTAAAAGAAGATCAAAGTACTCTGGTAAATTTATTGCTACTAAAAATTTAAGAAAATCTAACAAGATCTCCCTTTGAATCCTATCTGTCACCTCATCAACATCTGCTACTGATGCCTACTGCCTTCTTCCCCTTCCCTTCTGGTGTGGACACTATGAAGCATAGTGACCATAATCACGACACTCAAAACATTTGATGTTACTAAGATCCTTCTTTTGTCTTGGTTCTAGAGATGCTTCTCTCTCGGTAGAAGCCCTTCTACCAGGAGAACCTCTTCTACCCTTCCTAGTGCAGGTTGTAAGGGTTTGGTTCTCATCATTGCTACTTTTCACCAAACCATCTAGAACATTCCTCGATACTAACTGAGTCTTCTCCTAGGTACAATTATTCCAAAGTCTATCAAATTCTAGTAACTTCTTTCGTGCACAGATCCTCTGCACAAATGGTTCCCAAAATCTAGGAAGACCTCTCAACGCTACATTCAACAACTCAGCATTTTCTGCCTTATCATTGATGGCCACAAGATGATCTCAGATCTATGTAATCTTCATAATATAGTTCACAACTGTGTCCTCACTCGACATCTAGAAAACTTAAAGCTGGTGTTTCAAATGCAACTTCCTGCCTATATTCCCATTTTGGTACAGAGCTACCAAAACATCATACATTTCCTTGGCATATGTCTTCTCGAAAATGTGAGGAATCAAATGATCCTTCACGGATTCTAGCAACACCTGCTTGACCTTCACCTCCTTCTTCTTATGAGCTACCAATTCCTGTGGATCGATAGGACTTGCAACCACACCCTCAACATACTCCTTGAGGTCATTCTCTTCCAATAAGAGGAGAACCCTATCCTTCCAAGCTCAGAAGTTGGTTGCCCCTTCCAACCTGTCCTCAATATTCAATGTGTTCACCATGGTGACTTGCCTAGAACAAGAACAAAACTCCTCTAGTGTTGTAGCACAAATGTGTCTCAAGATGATCCCATTCGCTTCAAATCCCCATGTTAATTTTCACATGCAAATCTATGTGACTAATTTCATATATGAAAATTGCTTCCTAGTGATCTAACAATAAACCCTAGCTGTTATCAATGAACAATTTTACACTGAAATTATTGACTGAAAATGTAGCAGCGAAAACAACAAGATCATAGATGAATCATCAACACATATGAGACACACAATTTTTGTTATGTATCTCTTATCAAATTTAGAAATTCCGAGGGAAAAACCAAACCTCTCAACAACTTACAAAAATCACTAAATCTGAGGACAAAACTAGTCCTCTCTACAACCAAAAAATCAACAAACTTCCTGGGACAAATCCCAACTTACAAATCTGCTGCAGACCACCTGTACGGCCTACTGACGTCACTAGTACTATTGTTGATGTCATCCTATACAGAGCTGCTCCTGCCCATAAGACTTGTACAGATGTACACGACTGTCCTTACTGGAACCCACGTACATATGCGATTGTTCCCATTGCAACCCACGTACATACGCGACTGATCCCACTGCAACCCACGTACATGTAATGAAACTCCGTATGTACACTTTTGTATGGTCTGCACCACCTACATGACTTCTTCCCTTCTGCAACTACCTCTCTTCTCCACACGTGAGGTGTGCTTTCCTTGTCCAAAACAAAAAATAGAGAGTCCTTTAGCCTTAGGCAAGATTTTCCATAGTTGTAGAAATTCCCTTGCTGAAATCACCAAGCTCCTTATCACTAGTGTAGAATCACTTATGTGAACTCCATCATCACACTATATCACAATGAGATTTGTCACAATCTCTCCTCTCCTTATATAGGAGTCTTATGAGTGAGTTAAGTAACCCCTTCTAAACTCAATAATTAATTAGAATATTTGATTCCTCTTCGTGGGTGTGAAACCCAAACACACACCCACAAATCCCATCAACTTTCCCATGAGGCCCTAGCATCATTCCACGGATGATTTCACTAAAATGAAAGGATGATCTAGTGCCAACGAATATTCGCACATGCCTGACACCTCGACCTCTTGAGGCTAAAAAATCAACAAAGCATACCAAAGGCATTGGTTCCAAGCTCCTAAGGTAAATGGGCTATGATGGACAAGGGCTAGGGAAAATAAGTCAAGGAATCCTTAGCCCCATTGTAGCTACACAAAGGGCCAAGCGTGAAGTCTTAGGATTCTATGGCAGAATATAAAATCCCATGATCATGAGGAACATTTTTGAAGGAGAAAGAGAAACATTAAGAGAAAATGGCAATCCACTACCACCTTAGACTTATTGTGGTGGATTGAAGGAGGGTTACAATGAGAAGAGCTCATAGACTCAACCTACACCTGCACTCAGAGAAAACATAAAGAAAATCAACCAAGGCAAGAAGAAGAAGAAGAAGAAGAAGACTAGGAGGTCTGCTTCAAACAAGACATTCCTTGTTTTTTATTGCTGCAAGAAGGGAGTCAATAATGCTTCCAACTGTTGGTACACTGATGCATGCTCATGTTGTGGAAATAAAGTCCATAGTGAGGTAGCTTTCTAGGAGAAGCAAGCCATATGACACAAGCTAGATTTATTTTAGAGGAAGAATGGTGAGAAGACTTCTCAATCCAACAAAAAAATTAGAGGCACATAAATAAAATGACTATCTCAAGCAGTCCATACCACATTGCCAATAATTTTTTCCATCTTTGCAAGTTGAGTGGACATTGGGAAGCAATATGTTGGCAACTTCATTTGGAGCTTCACCCCATAAATAATGTAATGAAGAGAATAGTGTGGAGAGTGGAGATTGAAGAAGATGAAGAGTTTCCTACATCTCCAATCCAAGGGGAAAAGGTTGTCCAAGGAGAGATAGCAGTACATGAGGTCTGCATCACTAACAATACGAAAAATATAAATATATTGATGCCAAGGGAAACCACATTCCAATGGTTGTTTTTTTATCTTGCATCAAAAGAATCCATTTTTGAAGATGTGCCATAGATTGGTGCACATAGGTCAATGAACTTTGAAGGAGTTCTTGAGAACTCCATGATGTGCTTGCAAGAATGTGTAGGCATTGAAGAGTTGTTTCCATGCAAGGAAGAAAATGATCCTAGTAGAAGAAAATAGACCACACTTCCTCTTAAGGAGTTGTTATGTGATGGTATCATGTTGGGGTCACACTGAAAAAAAAGACGGACATTCGAGTTGGCTCCATTGACTACCAAGATGGGTTGTCTCCAAGGCAGAGGGAGAGAGATGGGAATGAGTGTTGAGTATCGAGTTCAGATTTGGATATTTCTCAGAGTTGAGAGTTAGTGTGCAAACTTATACCGCGGGAACAAGCGAGCCAACAACCAGAGATAGAGCCATAGCTAGGGACCAAAGCTAGTATCTAGTAGCCAAAGCCATGAGCCAAAGAAAGATCTAGAGTTAGAGCCACGTCCCAGAGAAGCAAATAGAAGGCACATTGATCCATATTGGTTTCCTTGAGATTTTGGAGACCAAAAAGCCTCTCAATGGGGAGGTGTGATCTGAAATGGATCATAACCAATGAATGGGTAAGACTCAATACTTGCAAGCCAATTCATCAATTAATGAAGGTTAAACAAGCTATGTAAAGAAATGATTGTAAATTTGAATAGGACAAAAATGAACCTGAAAGGAAAATAAAACAGGAGAGAAGGCTAAGGTGGTGGAAATGAAGGGTCATGGTTGTTGGGCTTCCCCCCACCCTCCAACTCTCCTATTTCCTCCTTCACTCTCATTTTCAATGGGTCTTTTGGCTAAGTGAGGAAGAGACATAAAGAGCCAAGAAATATTTGTACCATACATTGCCAAAATGAAGAAATTGAGCTCCCATNTTGTTGGGCTTCCCCCACCCTCCAACTCTCCTATTTCCTCCTTCACTCTCATTTTCAATGGGTCTTTTGGCTAAGTGAGGAAGAGACATAAAGAGCCAAGAAATATTTGTACCATACATTGCCAAAATGAAGAAATTGAGCTCCCATTCGAAGCTGGTTTTCCCATTTGGGTTTCGAGGGTAAACATTGTGTACATTGTGATTTGGTTGTGGGGTAATTACTGTGTGTGAAATGTTATTCGTATTTGGTTTAATTCGTGTTATGTGTGTGTTAATGGTGATAAATAAGAATTCTCACTTCAATGTTTGTTAGTTGGATTTAGAAAACCATTTTCCACTGAATGCTAACATTTCCAAAATCCTCTCTATCTATTTCTGTTTGAATCAAAGATATATGGATATATCGATTGCTTGTTTCTATTATATAGTATAGTTTCTAATTCTGTCCTACAAGTCAGTCACTACTGAAGCTATACACAATGTATGCTTCTTTGACACAACCATATTTCCTTCCTGGACTGTTGATTTAATTCATAGTTTGGTCGATTCTTCTCACTGCTAGTCAATTTATCTCTTGCTTGGTCGAATTCGTATATGTTGGGGACATTTTCTCCCTCCAATAGGCTGTAGGTTTCTTTTCATAGGCCACACAATGAATAGCTTGTAGAGGTGAGGCCATACGAGCCATACACAACCTATACACAATTTTCCTCTTCCCCTGGGTGATTGGATTGGTTGTTGGCCAATTTTCCCATCGACTGGATGACTTACACTTACCTGGTCAACTTCCATTTTTCTAGTTGATTCATTACCTAGTCGACTCTTGCTGGTCAATTTCATCTCGATTGGTTGACTGGAAATTCAACTAATCGACTTAGCCCTTCCTAGTGGACTTGTCTACTTGTAGATCGAGTTAATTCTCAACCCATCATTTATTTTCTCTTTTATGGGAAGTTGGAAACAAATTTGTTACTTAATTTATCGATTCAAGTTTCAGGTTTTCTTTTGAACAAAACTGGGGTCATATACATAAACTTCTCATGGAATTAAGGTGGCCACTCTTTCATCTTATGAGTGTTGGGAATATACATATACATGTTAGAGCTAGAAATAATTCAGAGTATGAAATTGGTTTTCTGGTGCAAAGGCAATACTCCAGTAGTAGGATTGTGGATGGTGGGGTTTTGACTTTAAACTTTGCTAAGATGCACCTTATGCTCCAACCTTCAACTAACATGCCATCTTTGTATACCTTTTGAGTATTAGTGAATATTGATTAAAGAGGTCAGAGTTAAATCCTGAGTTGATCTGCATCAAACTTGTTGTAGTTGCCTTTCACAATACATGGTGTGCGAGAGGTATTTGGCATGGAAACTAAACAATGTCAACATAACTCTCCTTCCTTTTACACTAGAGAACTGTGAAGGAGAATATGGAACTCAAAACTTCATCAAGAGCATAAACCTTGAAGCCCATAACTTCAACTCAGATATTTGATTGGCATAACGAGACAACCAACTATTTAGAGTAGTGACTTGACATTGATTGGAGGGAATTACCATTGCATGATTCTATATTAGTGTTAATGAATGAAAGAAAGAGAAAAAATCAACCATGAGAGAGTGTTGTTTTATAATTTTAGAAGTTACAATTATCTTCTTTAACATTCATTAACAATTGCATGTAATAGGATCACTGTTGTAGGTGAATCCCCCTGCGAACAAGTGGATTCCCTCTTGGTCTCTAAACTCCTAAGGCCAAGACAGAAGGTGCTTAACATGGAAACTGACTTCCTTTTAGATATAATCAAGCTAATGCATGAAAGAGAAGGAGAAAAATATGTACCTTATGAACGACGTTTGTCCCTGCAAAGTCCAGACTGAGCTTTGATCTTGAGCTCCTTGATAGGTCCTTCAAAACAAACAAAGATACAATGGACTTCCTACTCTACTGAGATTAGCTCAATCATAGATCCATCTACTGTAGACAAACTTATATGGAACAAGCACAAGTTTGAAAGAAACAGGCCAAGCATTGATTATATTAATGAGAACTAGTAAAAGTACTTACAATCCTTTGAATGAAGGTGCATCAGCCTCTTCCAGTTCTCCTTGTCCAACCCCTTTGCTCAATCAATCTCCGCTGATTGCTTTGATGACATCTCACTCATGATATCATAAGTTGATGTAATTCCAAATCTCCATTCTGCCTTTCACCATGAGAAGGCCTCCTTATATAAACTTGGAGAGGTCCAACCACTTGAGAGATCATTGGGATGGGTTAAGGATTTGAGGATCTCCCCTAAGATCATGCCTTGACCATATATTCGAATCCAACTGCCTTCAGGAATTGAGAGATTCTTCCCTAATTTGCCTCAACAAACCCATAATTTTCTCAAAAGAGGGTAGCGCTCCCCAAAAGGGGTGCACAGGGCGCTCAAACACTACCCAAAGAGGCTCAAGGTGTGCTAGCGCTCCCTAACAGTGGGTAGGGGAGTGCTCCTCTCCAAAAATCAATTTTTTGATGATTTTTCCAATGACAAAGGGCTTCTACTTCTTGCCAAGTGTTTTTACTTCTTCCAAACCATCCTTTGAGGTGTCTTAAGTGTCTTCACGATGTCGTTAGAGGCACGACATATGCAAGATGGAAGTATGATGTTTTTTGACACTTGCAGCACTTATAGTCAAGATGCGACACTTACAACAATCGTAATGACGACACTTGTGACACTATCAAAGTGAGTAATTTTGAGGTGTAACAGATTGCCCCCCAAAGTATGAAGTTAGAAGACGATGATGACTGAAGTACTTTGTAGACTTTTTCGAGCAAGGGTATGGACGCAGAGAAACTAGAAAAATCTGCACACAACCATCAAACAAATATTATGACATGTTTCAAACCCAAGGCAGACATACCTATGCTTGAGTGATAGAGAATTTTTAGGTATGACCGCCATACAATACACCGAGGATCCATAATTATATTGACAAAATGGTATAGCCACTGCAGATACAATGTGGATCTATACTCCTATGACCTGAACTGATCGTAGCCACGAAGAATACACAGTGGATCTACAAGATGACAAGACATAGCCACGACCAATACAAAGTGGATCTATGTAATAGTATATGTGTCATAGTTCAAAATAACTCCTTTGCAACTTGGGAAAAGTACAGATAAGAGTGATGACTCAACCCAGGATTTTCTTACCGATCCTGATGTAGTACTAATCTAACCATGTGAATAGATGTCTTGATGTCGAACATGGAAGAAACCACTTGATTACCGATCAATGATGTAAACCGTTAACAAGAGCAAGGGAAATCGCCATTGATGTCAATGATTCCCAAGGTACTCTAGTACATTCCGACAAATGTGAATAGATGAGCTAAAGTCGAACATCTGTGGAATCATCCGATCAGAGGTCAATGATGTAAACCCATTGTTGGACACGAGGAGGCCTGCCATTGAGGCATGCAGGTCCCAAGGTACTAACTGGTTTCTAAGTCTAGCTCTTGGATAATGTGTTGAAGTCGACAGGAATAGACTCGTCGAAGGAGGGCCTTGATGTATCCCCCATCAACGACATGAAACTGACACAAAGATGTAATTGGTAGATCAAATGAACATGGACTGACACGGGTATTGAAACAAGATATTTGTGATGGCTGACTCTCGAGGAAGATACTTCCCTTGAACATTGAGGCACATCAACAGAGACTTGACATGGACCAAAACTTGATAATGCAGTGGATGATGTGACTTTCATCAGGTGACCCAAAGGAGTAAAAGAAACTCAGACGATTGGCTCAGTGCAGAAGTTCAGCGGATTAAAATGCGTGCAAAGACAAAGTGTCGTGTTCAAGGGCGACCGTAAGAGTTACTGGTAATGTTCTCAAAAACTGCTTGGCTTGCTTCTTTCAATTCCCCCACATCCAGATAGATGAGTACCTCTTTTTAATTTAACAATATCGAGGAGGGTAACACATGCTCGAGATAACTCACCTTCGGTAAGTCCCTCTTACTTTGTTTAATGAACTGGAAGAAGTAAGGGTTCGATCCCATATGTGCCCTTCAATGTATGATTGTTTAACGAGTCCAGAGAAGGTAAACTCGATGGTTTTTAATATTTAGAGAGTCTAAAAACAACTTAAAGATGACTCCAATGTTGTCCTTTTTCGTAATGTTAGTCTCGCGAGGCCGAAAAGGAGATAAATTATCACTCAAAAGACACCCTTTCAAACCTTTTAACGAGTGGGAAAGGAAGCAANGAGAGTCTGAAAAGAGCTCAAAGATGACTCCAAGGGGTTCCCTTTTTGTATATCCATGCTAGTCCGAAAAAGTGATAAAAGTATACTCGGTTACATTCTCATGTTTTTTCGAGCATGAGAAAGAACAAAGACCAAACTCGGTATGCCCCCAACTTGAAAGCTAGTGGCTTAACTCTAGAATGATCATCAAAAGCTGGAGACATGCCCTCCAAGCTTCAATTCATTCACTGATTCTAAGGTTGTCACCAATTTCTCTACTAGAAGGAGAAAAAGGATAAGAGTGGATGAAAAGAAGGTTCAAGAGAGGTGACTATTTCATTTTTTAATGAGCTTGACACAGAAAAAGAACTATGCTCAGGACTCCGGGTTCAATCCCTAGATTGTTGTTTCATTTTTTAACGAGCTTGCTACAGAGAGGAAAACTATGCTCAAAGCTTCTGTTTCATTTTTTAACGAGCTTGCTACAAAGAAGAGAAACTATGCTTGTGACCTTTGTTTCATTTTTTAACGAACTTGATACAGGAAAAGAACTATGCTCATGGACTCTTCTTGATCATGGCTTCCAAGAGAATAATGCTCTGGAAGGACACCATGTCAAGGGGCAAAACTCGATCATGGCTTCCAAGAGATCTTCACTGGATGGAAGAAAATCACTCTAGAAGGAACACATGTCGAGGGCCGCCACAGGGGTAAGGAGATCAAGTTCCAATAGCCCTACCGAAGAGATCACCAAGTCAACTTCCAAATCCAAATCATCGGAAGTCGAAGGCCTGGGAGACCATGGAAAATCGACATCAGGAGGGGAGATAGATTGTATATCTGCCCGAATATCTTCATGAGGAGGAAGAAAAGAGGATCAATGATGGTTATCATCCTGAGGTAGCTCGCCAATGCTCAACATTTCCATGATAGAGTCGTCCAAGGGAAAAAATGGGGAATTGTAATCGATCGCAAACGACAAGGAACTTAACAGTGATCGAATCGAGTAACTGTCGGGTGCCAATAGATGTTGGGCATCCGACGAGGGAGGAGCGAATTGGATAGAAAAATATGATGTTTTGGCTGGACTAAGTGGCACAGTGTCACCTAGTGCATTGAATTCCAATGGACTAGGTACAATCCAAGGATTAGATGATTCCTAAGATTGATAAGCCGTGGTCGAAATCATATTGACAGTGGCAATATGATGTGTGGTTGGTGGAAGTGGTGTAGGGAAGGTACCCATGAAGCTAGAATCTTTCAGTAAGCCAACACCAATGCTTTCATATGTGATCTTGTGGTCTCCCAAGGAATATTGTTGGTAGTGGGAGCGCGAGCATCGGTTGTGCAGAAATCCAATTGATCAACAGTGACAATTTTTCCCTGATGAGTAAATTGTACACATTGAAAGACCGATGAGGCAATGGCAGTCATAACATAAAACCAACTTCTTCCAAGTAACAAGTTGTAATCGAGGGGAGCATCGACCACCTCGACATCAACAATGATAGTTTTGCCACCCAATTGGATGGGCAGGGACTGTAAGAGCCTGTGGGGATGAAAACCTCGCCCATTGAAGGAACGTAACATCGTCAGGGATTTGTTAAGTGCGAGTGATTTTAAACCTTTCCAACATGCTAAAGACATGACACATGTTGAGGCTCCCTCATCTAGAATAGTTTGGTGGATTTGTTGATTGTGAACAACAACATCAACTTGGAAAGCAAGTTGGTGGGAGAGTCGAGACGCATAATTGTCCAGGTTAAACATGATATGGTTGGACGACTCAGGATCAACAATGCCAATAGCATCCAAGATCGTTCTATGTTGACTGGGGCAGTGCTGTAGAACTTCTAAAGCAGACATAGCACACGGTGCTTGAGCCAAATATTCAACAATGTTGTAGTTTTGGGCGTCATGTGAACTAGGATTAAAGGTATCTTTGTGGATAGTGCTCTTAAGAGGGCATAAGATAGAGTCAAATGTAGGTTTCTCAATTTGAAGTGGTCTAGACAGAGGGTTAATCGATGAAGGACTAACGAAGGAAGGTGATGGATCCGGTAAAATACCGGTACTGTTAGTGTTCTTTCCTTTGTCAGGGTTACTTGGTGTGTCGTATGTCTTAGAGCGAGTGTTCAAATTAATCCCATTAAACATATAAATATGTGCACTCGTCGAGGCCTCATCATGAGGATGGGTAGAAATGCCCCCAGGAGAGGGGGTTTGAGAAACCATGGATTGTTGCTGTGGAAAAGGTTGAGTAAGCACAGTGGGTTGTGGATTTTCCTGGAAAATTTTGGCCACTTCATTGTGATGTGGACAGTCTCGAGTGTAGTGATCGTCACCACTAATGATACATGAGAATTTTAGTTTCCGTTGTGGTTGCTTTTCGGTAGCAGGTGTTTGAGCTTGATTTTTTGGTTGTTCATTATTATTGGTATTTTTTTATTTATTCTTTGTCTTCTTCTTACCTCTGGATTGTTGTGAAGGTGCAGATTAAACTGCATTCACCTTAGAAATCTGAGTTTGAGGGGAGGTAGAGGAGAGTGTGGTTTGTTGGGAAGTAGATTGAGTTTTGACATAATCGATAACACCGTCCGCATGAGATGAGGATGACGGCTTGGATGGTTCGGTATTAGCTCGAGCAACATTCATAAGCAAATCATACAAAGTACTAGATTGTGAATAAACCAAATATAAGTACTGAGCCCGAGCAATGGTTTCTTCCTCGATGACCACGCCACCCATAGCGACATTGCGAGCGATCGGGGGTAAAAGTGATTTAGTAAACCATTCCGGCAATAATATGTCAGGAATGATTACCTTCATCATCATTCATCGTCATCTCCACTCATGAATATGGTCAGAGATATGCACAGAGTCAGTTTGACGAAGGGAGGTCAAGAGTTCAGTACCCGTCTCGTAGCAAATAAGTAGTTGAAAGTGCGTGAGGAAAGACATGGCAAGGGAATTGAAATCATGAAAAGAAGCACATGGTAGTTCAATATACCACTTTGCTACTAATCCCGTAAGTGTTCACTGGAAAAGATGCAAACGTACAGAATCATCCATGAGGGAGTTTGATGAACACCACAAATGGAAAGTCATCACATGGTTATTTGGGTCTTCTCCGGATTTTCCGTCAAATTTCAGAATATTAGAAGGTAGTTTAGTTGGAATGACTGGCCAAACCGATGAATGAAAAATAGGATCATTAGTTAACCGAGACAAGTCTGGGAGATCCAGAGTCGCAAGGAAAGGTAGTTGTCTGTTAATTTGTGGATGATACTGGTGTGGCATAGGAACACCAGTAGGACCATAAACTAGGTTAGGTGGATAGTTGTAACCAGTAGGTCCTCCTACATACGATTGTTGCTGGCCAGGATAAGCAGGATTTGATGATGGATGAGAAACATTTGCATAACCCGATGGGTTCTGAGCATTATAAGTCGGGTGATTTTCTTGCCCATAAGGAGGATAAACATTTTTCCCTTGAGGATGGTAAGGAGTAGATCCCGGAGGTAGATACACGTTAGACCCATGAGGAGGATAAGATTGTTGTCCCTGAGGACTCCAGGTGGTGTTTGGGATGCCTCCCGGATAAGGTTGTCCATAAGATGTCCCGAAAGGAACAGGATTGGATACTCCTCCTTCTGGGTTATGATATGAATGCCCCCCAACGTGGGGTTGGGTAAAAGTGCCTCCTAAAGATACTCCCCAGGATTGTGAAGGGTTTCTATCAAACAAAGGTTTCCCCCCTGCCAGCGGTGGATTAATGATCGGGGTATGACTGGCAAAGGGAGGTTGCTCTCCAGGAGGAGCATGAAAAGGGGGTTGCCCCCTAGGAGGGCTAGGCCCGCCATAGAATGGTGGTCCTCCAGGAGGGATAGGTCCGCTAAATGGTGGTTTCCCTCCAATCTGTTGTATTTGGTTGGAAAGGGTCTGCATTCTCGGGTGAAAAGATGTCCCAACAGGATCGTGCATAACATGTGGAGTTGTAGAGTGAAAGATTGTAAAAGCGGGGGTAGGGATTGAAGTGCATTGGGAAAGAGTAGAGGTGATGAGTCTAACATTAGGATGGACTTGTGTTGACGTAACAGTAGGGTTAATGACCTGATCGATGGGGTGATTCATAGTTTGACCGGATGGTCCTGTTTCACCAGGAGGGTCATGAGGGTGAAAGGGTTGTCGAAAGGATTCGAAATGCTCATAGAGATCGCGTCCTGATGAAGTCCTCCATACAGAACGAGCAGGTGTGGGATTTGTATCTACTGCAGTTCTAGGACGAACAAGAGTCCTATACTCATCACCAAAGGTTGGTTCTGTGGATCCCATATATGTTTTGGTAAAATCTCTCTTCGGTAACCGTGGGACCTCTTTGTCTATGACGTTCCCAAGGGAGTCTAAATGAAGCAAAAGTGGTTCGAGAGGGGTTATCGACACAGATGTAGTGTGAGGAGTGGGATTCTCAACCGTAACCAAAGTGCCTTCTGAGTTATCTAACGGAGGAGCAACAACACT
>JASDQU010438436.1:32915-55439 GCA_032191745.1 Picea mariana
GAATTCGATTGGATTGGATTTCATCATTTTTTTGTATCACAATCTTGTTGTATTATTTGTGTTTTTTGTTTTTGTTTTAATATAATGTTATATACGTGACAATATCTCCCCCATACTAGATTGTAGAGCGCTTCTGCACAAAGACATTAATCAATAATGAATACACCATCATGAAAAAATGTTAAAATTAAAAAAAATAATATTAAGAAAACATATAAGGAGGACTTTCAAATTTAAGATAAATAAACAATAAAGTTACCCATAAATGGGTCATCAAAGGTGTTAAATCTTTTTCATCATAGTTTTATAGGATACAATTTATTAAAAATATCAAGTGATATAAATTATTAGAAACATTGTACTTTGAAGTTCAAAAATATTAGTTTTCAATTTTGATTGCAATTAGATATTTTGGTATCATCAATTTGTGTTGTGTGTGTTGTGTTAAGAGGTGTTTATATAGTCTAATATAGGAGAGATGTTGTAAAGTAGGTAATGTTGAAGTAAACATATTTTGACTTGAAAAATAATTGAAATTTGTGTATTAAAAATTAAAACATTTACTAAATATAATAAAATTTGCACAAACACACATACATATAGGGTAAACCAGGTAGACTATACTCCAAACCAACCTATCTTTGTTAATGAAGCACTGGTGGTTGATAAGGTGGATACGGGAACTCTAGTAGGTTCCATAGAGAAACCTATTGAAACTATTGGAGGGGAGGATGCGAATTTATTCACTCACATATAAAATCTATTAGGCATCTATGATAGTGAGAAGATTATTAGTATGATTGATAGGTTTGACCAAGGTATTGACCCATCCTTAGAAAGAAATTGTAGGTGTAGGTATGATCCGAATTATTTTTGGCATGAAATGAGAGCAGATATATAATAAATAAATGTACAAAGATATCTCTATATCCAATAATATAACAGAAATATATCAAAGATGCAACCATAAACACATAGATACAGTAATATATGTGCGAAATGTACATAACTGTAAAAATATAGAATGAAAGACTCGCTAGAATGGTGGCAACTTATCTCTGAGAAGAGATGTGACGACTATGGTAGCAACTTATCTCAATTGTCTACCCTCGCTAGGGTTTGACAAGAAGAAGAGATAAGTACTTGTTATCAAGGTTTCTTCATTGTTGGTTTTGCTCTTATGAATAGAGCTTGTTCATGGTTGTATCATGTTATCAAAAATATTCTCTCTAAGGAAAGTTGGTTGGGTTTTTCCCCCGACTTGGGGTTTTTCCAGGATAAATCTTTGTGTCTTCTTGTGCTTGTCTATCTACTTCTAGATCTTGCTTATATTTCCAGTATATTGTTGTTGAATGTTAAAAGAGGATCAAAGTACTCTGGTAAATCTATTGCTACTAAAAATTTAAGAAAATATAAAATGGTATAAGAGCTTGAGGGTTGAAGCCAGATTTGACCTAGTGCAAGACACCAACAAGATCAAAGATTACCATTCGTTGGGAATTTTCTAGTGCTAGTGTTGAGGAGAAAATTGTACTAGGCAACTCGCCTAACCCTAGCGTTGATTTTTTAAGAAGGTTAAAATTTTGGGATTTTTCAGGCCTAGGGTTTCTACAAGCGAAAATGATTACTAGTATGAGAGTTGAATATAGGTTGGATGGAGCAAACAATTTCAGATCATGGAAGCATAGAATACTTCTCATTCTAGAAGAGAATGAGCTCTTGGATCATGTCAAGCAAGTTCTCCCAGAACCAGAAGAGGAAGAGGCCAAGGCAAGACATAAGAAAAATGAGATCAAGGCCAAGAGGATCTTGATAGATTCAATCATGAATCACTTGATTCCTAATGTATCATAATTGAAGACACCAAAGGAGATGTTTGATGCCTTAACCAGACTATATGAAAGCAAGAATACAAACAGTAAGTTAACCCTAAGGCATCAACTCAGAAATGTGATGATGAACAAGTCAGATTCAGTTTCTACCTACTTCACAAGGATTTCTCAGATCAAGGATCAACTAGAAACTATTGGAGATTCAGTGGATGATGCAGATCTTGTGACTACAACTCTAAATGGATTACCTTCTTCTTGGGATGCATTTGTTCAAGGAATTTGTGCAAGAAAGAAATTTTCTAAATTTGACAAGCTATGGACATACTATGTCTAAGAATAATCAAGATTGACATCCAAGATGCAGAAGACCAATGATGAAGAAAACCATTCTCTTGTTGCTCATGTAAAGAAAATGAAAGAAAGAAGAAACAACAGTCCGAAAAAAAATATAAGATGAGTTCCAGATCACAAGAAGGATGTATCTACGATTAGATGTTTCAACTGTCAGAAGTTGGGACACTTTGCTTACCAGTGTTCTCAAGGGAAAGGAAAGAGAAAATATTATGCACATGCAACATATATGGAGGAGACTACATCTCATAAGAAGACAAGGGAAACAAAAGATGAAGAGTATGTCTTTATCTCAGCTCTCACATGTACCATCACTCAAGGAATTTATATTTGGCTAGTGAACAATGGTTCTTCCAAGCACATTATTGGGTTCCGAAATTCTCTTACAAATTTAATAGAAAATAGTTCATCCCTTTAGGTGGAACTTGGAGATGATTCCAAGCATGTAGTAATAGGAGTAGAGAAGCTTCCTACCAAATTGATTCAGGTAACTCTATTTCAATAAAGGATGTATTTCTTGTACAAGGTTTAAAGAAGAATCTTCTCTCTATCTCTGCTCTAGATGATCGAGGCTTCAGAGTAGATTTTGTTGATGGTCAGGTCCTTCTATGGCCTAAGGGTTCAAATATAGATTCAAATATTGTGATTGGTTTCCGAGAGGAAGGATTGTATAAATTAAAGGGACACCCAACACAAGCCCTTATACACAACAATATTATCTCTAGTGAGCTATGGCACCGAAGACTTGCTCCTCTCAACTACAGAGCCTTGCCAGTTTTGAGAAAGATGGTTACAGGTCTACAAGATATGCATATGGAGCATGATGGAGTATGTGAAGGATGTGCACTTGGAAATAATGGCAAGGGAAGTTTTCCAAGCAGTGACAATCAATCCAAGAGGATATTGGACATTATACATTCAGATGTATGCGGACAAATGATGGTACCATATCTAGGTAAATTTTATATTATGTCCCTTTTATTGATGATTTCTCATGTATAACATGGATTTCTTGAAAACAAAAGATGAAGTTTTCTATAAGTTTCACGAATTCAAGGCTTTAGTAGAAATTCTCTATGGAAGAAAGATTAAAGTTTTGAGGTTAGATAATGGAGGTGAATACACTTCAAATGAGTTCAAGGACTTTTGCAGAGAAGAAGGGATTAAGAGGGAGCTGGAAACTCCCTACAACCCCCAACAAAATGGGGTTGCAGAGAGAAATAACATATCAATTGTGGAGGAAACTAAAGCAATGATCCATAACTAGAAATTACCCATGCATCTATGGGCAAAAGCATTTAGCACAATTGTATATGTCCAGAACACAAGTCCTCATAAGATATTGGGGAACATGACACCAAAAGAACTATTCACCGAGAAGAAACTAGAAGACAACCACTTGAGGATATTTGGATGCCCAATGTACATACATGTTCCTAGGGAAAAGAGAACGAAGATAGAGTCTTCAGGAAAGAAGGGCATCTTCGTTGGATATAGTGAGACTTCAAAGGATTACATAATATACATCCCCAGGCAGACATATTGAGATTAGCAGGGATGCCACCTTTGATGAAGAAGCAACCTTCGGGAAATATAGAGAGTCTCACATGGATGAGGACAGAGAGGAGCAAGAGGCTCCAAAGGATGCAATGATGATTGACTCTACTCCAAAAGAACATATATGAGAATATCAGAATGAGACAGTAAGGCCAAAGATACCGGTAGATCTGCACAAAGAGGTTACAGTTACCAAGAAGAGACCAACATGGCTCAGAAACACTTTGTAGGAAGCAGAAAAACATGTAGCTCCTAATGGCTCCTTCAAAGAGAGCAAGAGACCACACAAGTTTTATAGCTATGTGGAACTGATGAGTTATATCATTGATTCATAACCTTCCACTTATGAGGAAGATGCAAAGCAACAAGTGTGGAAGGATGCTACGATGGAAGAATATCAATCCATAATGAAGAATGATGTGTGGGAAGTGGTTCCAAGATCAGAAGGGAAGTCAATAGTGACTTCCAAGTGGATGTAGAAGATCAAGCATGCTACAAATGGCGGCGTAGAGAAGTACAAAGCTATATTTGTGGCTAGACGATTCTCCCAGAAAGAGGGATAAGATTATGACTAGACATTTGCTCCAGTAGCCAGGTACACTTATATTAGATCTATCATTTCTATTGCTTCTGTTATGAGTTGGAAATTACAACAGATGGATGTAAATTCTGCTTTCTTGAATGGTGTAATTGAAGAATAAGTGTACATAGAGAAACCATAAGGTTTTTTAATCTATAGGAAGGAGTCCCGTGTTTGTAAATTGAAGAAATCTTTGTATGGGATTAAGCAAGCACTCAGGGCATGGTATGCCAGAATATACAGTTATTTGATGAGCTTGGGGTTTACCAAGAGCAATGCAGATCCCAACCTTTACTACAAGGTTGAAGATGGTTTCCCCTTGATAATGGTACTATATGTGGATGACATGTTTCTTACAGGGAATAGGAAGCTCATAGATGGGCGCAAGAGGGAGCTCACTTTAGAGTTCGAAATGAAGGATCTAGGGTTGATGCACCATTTATTGGATTAGAGGTGTTGTAGAGACCAGATGAGATCTTCCTTAGCCAAGGAAAGTATACAGTTGAGATCCTACATAGATTCAGGATGATGGACTGCAAGTCCATGACCACACCTATGGTTACAAATCTGAAGCTCTTGAGTGATTCTTCTTCAGATTTGGTTGATCCCACGATGTATAGACAACTGATTAGATCCTTGATGTACCTAGTTAACACCAGGCCGAATATATGCTTTGCAGTGAACACATTGAGTCGGTACATGGTTGAGCCTAGACATGTAAATTTGGTGGCAACAAAGCATGCATTGAGGTACCTACATGGTACGGTTGGATATGGACTCAAATATGTCTTAGATGATGAAGTAAATCTATAAGGTTATACATAATCTGACTAGGCAGGGAGTGCAATGGACATGAAAAGCACATCAGGATGTTGCTTCAGTTTGGGATAAGGTATGATCTCATGGTTGAGTTGAAAACAATTGTCAGTGGCACTAGGTGTGATTGGGACCATGGTGTAGCCTTGCCTAAGCCATGTGAAGTGGCTAGGTGTGAATGAGGCTATGGTGGTAGTCTTGTCCATACCATGTGAAGTGGATGGGTGTGATTGGGACTACTAGGAGAGGAGAAACATCATATATAATTGCAGCATAGTCTTGAGACTATGGCGGTAGTCTTTCCCATGCCATGTGAAGTGGATGGGTGTGATTGGGACTACTGAAGGAGAACATCATGGAATAATACCTCCCTCGCCAAGAGGGAGTGTTGATGTTTTGTAGCAGCAGGAGGTATTCCCTCTAGGACAAATTTTCTTAGAGAGCAAGATTCCCATAAGTCAAAGGGATATCACTGAACAACTGAAGAATACCCCAGAAGAGAAGTCCTCCCCACAGGAAAATATAATATCCATGAAGAGAAGTCGACCCCAATAAAGTGACTTGAAGACTATAAATAAAGGGAGACATCTTGCCATTTGATACACACTCACCCAAGAAAAGAAGGCACAATTCTAAGGCAAGGAAGAAGACACAACTACTGCAGCTTCTAGGGTTTCTATATTGGGAAGTTCATTGGAAGAGGCCGAGTACTCTAACATTCTTGCTAGGGTTGCTACACATCATATTTATTACTCAATTATATACCCTCTTTAGGGTTTGACAAGAAGAATAGATAAGTACTTGTTATCAGGGTTTCTTCATTGTTGGTTTTCTCTTATGAATATAGATTGTTCATGGTTGTATTCTGTTATAAAAAATATTTTTTCTAAGGAAAGTTGGTTGGGTTTTTCCCAGGATAAATCTGTGTGTCTTCTTGTGCTTTTCTATTTGCTTATAGATCCATATTATATTTTAAATATATGATTGTTGAATGTTAAAAGAAGATCAAAGTACTCTGGTAAATTTATTGCTACTGAAAATTTAAGAAAATCTAACAAGATCTCCCTTTGAATCCTATCTGTCACCTCATCAACATCTGCTACTGATGCCTACTGCCTTCTTCCCCTTCCCTTCTGGTGTGGACACTATGAAGCATAGTGACCATAATCATGACACTCAAAAAAATTGATGTTACTAAGATCCTTCTTCTGTCTTGGTTCTAGAGATGCTTCTCTCTCGGTAGAAGCCCTTCTACCAGGAGAACCTCTTCTACCCTTCCTAGTGCGGGTTGTAAGGGCCTGGTTCTCATCACTGCTACTTTTCACCAAACCATACAGAACATTCCTCGATACTAATTGAGTCTTCTCCTAGGTACAATGATTCCAAAGTCTATCAAATTCTAGTAACTTCTCTCGTGCACTGATCCTCTGCACAAATGGTTCCCAAAATCTAGGAAGACCTCTCAACGCTACATTCAACAACTCAGCATCCTCCGCCTTATCACTGATGGCCACAAGATGATCTCAGATCTATGTAATCTTCATAAGATAGTTCACAATTGTGTCCTTGCTCGACATGTAGAAAACTTGAAGTTGGTGCTTCAAATGCAACTTCTTGCCTGTATTCCCATTTTGGTACAGAGCTACCAAAACATCATACATTTCCTTGGCATATGTCTTCTCAGAAATGTGAGGAATCGAGTGATCCTTCACGGATTCTAGCAACACCCGCTTGGCCTTCACTTCCTTCTTCTTATGAGCTACCAATTCTCGTGGATCGATAGGACTTGCAACCACACCCTCAACATACTCCTTGAGGTCATTCTCTTCCAATAGGAGGAGAACCCTATCCTTCCAAGCTCAAAAGTTGGTTGCCCCTTCCAACTTGTCCTCAATATTCAATGTGTTCACCATGGTGACCTGCCTAGAACAAGAACAAAAATCCTCTAGTGTTGTAGCACAAATGTGTCTCAAGATGATCCCCTTCGCTTCAAATCCCCATGTCAATTTTCACATGCAAATCTATGTGACTAATTTCATATATGAAAATTGCTTCCTAGTGATCTAACAATAAACCCTAGTTATTATCAATGAACAATTTTACACTAAAATTATTGACTGAAAATGTAAGAGTGAAAACAACAAGATCATAGATGAATCATCAACACATATGAGACACACAATTTTTGTTATGTAACTCTTATCAAATTTAGAAATTCCGAGGGAAAAACCAAACCTCTCAACAACTTACAAAAATCACTAAATCCGAGGACAAAACCAGTCCTCTCTACAACAAAAAAATCAACAAACTTCCTGGGACAAATCCCAACTTACAAAGCTGTTGCAGACCACCTGTACGGCCTACTGACGTCACTAGTACTATTGCTGACATCATCCTATACAAACCTGCTCCTGCCCATAAGACTTGTATGGATATACACGATTGTACTTACTGGAACCCACGTACATATGCGATTGTTCCCACTGCAACCCACGTACATACGCGACTGATCCCACTGCAACCCAAATACATGTATTGAAACTCCGTATGTACACTTCTGTATGGTCTGCACCACCTACATGACTTCTTCCCTTTTGCAACTAGCTCTCTTCTCCACACGTGAGGTGTGCTTTCCCTGTACAAAACAAAAAATAGAGAGTCCTTTAGCCTTAGGCAAGATTTTCCATAGTTGTAGAAATTCCCTTGCTGAAATCACCAAGCTCCTTAACACTAGTGTAGAATCACTTATGTGAACTCCATCATCACACTATATCACAATGAGATTTGTCACAATCTCTCCTCTCCTTATATAGGAGTCTTATGAGTGAGTTAAGTAACCCCTTCTAAACTCAATAATTAATTAGAATATTTGATTCCTCTTCGTGGGTGTGAAACCCAAACAAAAACCCACAAATCCCATCAACTTTCCCATGAGGCCCTAGCATCATTCCAAGGATGATTTCACTGAAACGAAAGGATGATCTAGTGCCAACGAATATTCCCACATGCCTGACACCTCGACCTCTTATGGGAATACCTCTTGAGGCTAAAAAATCAACAAAGCATACCAAAGGCATTGGTTCCAAGCTCCTCAGGTAAATGGGCTATGATGGACAAGGGTTAGGGAAAATAAGTCAAGGAATCCTTGGCCCCATTGTAGCTACACAAAGGTCCAAGTGTGAAGTCTTAGGTTTCGATGGAAGAATATAAAATCCCATGACCATGAGGAACATTTTTGGGAAGGCGAAAGACATGCTGCAATTGGCCTGTGCATTAGGAGAAAGAGAAACATTAAGCAAAAATGGCAATCCACTACCACCTTAGACTTATTGTGGTGGATTGAAGGAGGGTTACAATGAGAAGAGCTCACCGACTCAACCTACACCTGCACTCAGAGAAAACATAAAGAAAATCAACCAAGGCAAGAAGAAGAAGAAGAAGAAGAAGACTAGGAGGTCTGCCTCAAACAAGACATTCCTTGTTTGTTATTGTTGCAAGAAGGGAGTCAATAATGCTTCCAACTATTGGTACACCGATGCATGCTCATGTTGTGGAAATAAAGGCCATCATGAGGTAGCTTGCTAGGAGAAGCAAGCCATATGCCACAAGCTAGATTTATTTTAGAGGAAGAATGGTGAGAAGACTTCTCAATCCAACAACAAAATTAGAGGCACATAAATAAAATGACTATCTCGAGCAGTCCATACCACATTGCCAATAATTTTTTCCATCCTTGAAAGTTGAGTGGACATTGGGAAGCAATATGTTGGCAACTTCATTTGGAGCTTCACCCCATAAATAATGTAATGAAGAGAATAATGTGGAGAGTGAAGATTGAAGAAGATGAAGAGTTTCCTACATCTCCAATCCAAGGGGAAAAGGTTGTCCAAGGAGAGATAACAGTACATGAGATCTGCATCACTAACAATACAAAAAATATAAATATATTGATGCCAAGGGAAACCACATTCCAATGGTTGTTTTTTTATCTTGCATCAAAAGAATCCATTTTTGAAGATGTGCCATAGATTGGTGCACATAGGTCAATGAACTTTGAAGGAGTTCTTAAGAACTCCATGATGTGCTTGCAAGAATGCGTAGGCATTGAAGAGTTGTTTCCATGCAAGGAAGAAAATGATCCTAGTAGATGAAAATATACCACACTTCCTCTTAAGGAGTTTTTATATGATGGTAGCATCTTGGGGTCACACTGAACAAAAAGACCGACATTCGACTTGGCTCCATTGACTACCAAGATGGGTTGTCTCCAAGGCAGAGGGAGAGAGATGGGAATGAGTGTTGAGTACAGAGTTCAGATTTGGATATTTCTCAAAGTTGAGAGTTAGTGTGCAAACTTATACCGCAGGAACAAGCGAGCCAACAACTAGAGATAGAGCCATAGCTAGGGACCAATGCTAGTAGCTAGTATCCAAAGCCATGACCCAGAGCAAGATCCATAGTTAGAGCCACGTCCCATAGAAGCAAATAGAAGGCACGTTGATCCATATTGGTTTCCTTGAGCTTTTGGAGACCAAAAAGCCTCTCAATGGGGAGGTGTGATCCGAAATGGATCATAACCAATGAATGGGTAAGACTCAATACTTGCAAGCCAATTAATCAATTAATGAAGGTTAAACAAGCTATGCAAATAAATGCTTGTAAATTTGAATAAGACAAAAATGAACCTGGAAGGAAAATAAAACAGGAGAGAAGACTAAGGTGGTGGAAATGAAGGGTCATGGTTGTTGGGCTTTCCCCCACCCTCCAACTCTCCTATTTCCTCCTTCACTCTCATTTTCAATGGGTCTTTTGGCTAAGTGAGGAAGAGACATAAAGAGCCAAGAAATATTTGTACCATACATTGCCAAAATGAAGAAACTGAGCTCCCATTCGAAGCTGGTTTTCCCATTTGCGTTTCTAGGGTAAACATTGTGTACATTGTGATTTGGTTGTGGGGTAATTACTGTGTGTGAAATGTTATTCGTATTTGGTTTAATTCATTTTATGTGTGAGTTAATGGTGATAAATAAAAATTCTCACTTCAATGTTTGTTAGTTGGATTTAGAAAACCATTTTCCACTGAATGCTAACATCTCCAAAATCCTCTCTATCTATTTCTTTTTGAATCGAAGATATATGGATATATCGATTTCTTGTTTCTATTATATAGTGGAGTTTCTAATTCTGTCCTACAAGTCGGTCACTGCTGAAGGTATACACAATGTATGCTTCTTTGACACAACCATATTTCCTTCCTGGAATGTGGATTTAATTCATAGTTTGGTCGATTCTTCTCACTGCTAGTCAATTTATCTCTTGCTTGGTCGAATTCATATATGTTGGGGACATTTTCTCCCTCCGATAGGCCGTAGGTTTCTTTTCATAGGCCGCACAATGAATAGCTTGTAGAGGTGAGGCCATACGAGACATACACAGCCTATACACAATTTTCCTCTTCCCTTGGGTGATTGGATTGGTTGTTGGCCAATTTTCCCATCGACTGGATGACTTACACTTACTTGGTCAACTTCCATTTTTCTAGTTGATTCATTACCTAGTCGACTCTCGCTGGTCAATTTCATCTTGGTTGGTTGACTGGAAATTCAACTAGTTGACTTAGCCCTTCCTAGTGGACTTGTCTACTTGTTGATCGAGTTAATTCTCAACCCATCAATTATTTTCTCTTTTATGGGAAGTTGGAAACAAATTTGTTACTTCTTAGTAATTTATCGATTCAAGTTTCAGGTTTTCTTTTGAACAAAACTGGGGTCATATATAAAAACTTATTGTGGAATCAAGGTGGCCACTCTTTCATCTTATGAGTGTTAGGAATATACATATACATGTTAGAGCTAGAAATAATTCAGAGTATGAAATTGGTTTTCTGGTGCAAAGACAATACTCCAGTAGTAGGATTGTGGATGGTGGGGTTTTGACTTTAAACTTTTCTAAGATGCACCTTATGCTCCAACCTCCAACTAACATGCCGTCTTTGTATACCTTCTGAGTATTAGTGAATATTGATTGAAGAGTTCAGAGTTAAATCCTGAGTTGATTTGCATCAAACTTGTTGTAGTTGCCTTTCACAATACATGGTGTGCGAGAGGTATTTGGTATGGAAACTAAACAATGTCAACATAACTCTCCTTCCTTTTACACTAGAGAACTATGAAGGAGAATATGGCACACGAAACTTCATTAAGAGCATAAACCTTGAAGTCCATAACTTCAACTCTGATATTTGATTGGCATAATGAGACAATCGACTATTTAGAGTAGTGACTTGACATTGATTGGAGGGAATTATCATTGCGTGATTCTATATTAGTGTTAATGAATGAAAGAAAGAGAAAAAATCAACCATGAGAGAGTGTTGTTTTATAATTCTAGAAGTTACAATTATCTTCTTTAACATTCATTAACAATTGCATGTAATAGGATCACTGTTGTAGGTGAATCCCCCTGCGGACAAGTGGATTCCCTCTTGGTCTCTAAAGTCCTAAGCCAAGATAGAAGGTGCTTAACATGGACACTGACTTCCTTTTAGATCTAATCAAGCTAATGCATGAAAGAGAAGGAGAAAAATATGTACCTTATGAACGATGTTTGTCCCTGCAAAGTCTAGGCTGAGCTTCGATCTTGAGCTCCTTGATAGGTCCTGCAAAACAAACAAAGATACAATGGACTTCCTACTCTACTGAGATTATCTCAATCATAGATCCATCTACTGTAGACAAACTTATATGGAACAAGCACAAGTTTGAAAGAAACAGGCCAAACATTGATTATATTAATGAGAACTAGTAAAAGTACTTACAATCCTTTGAATGAAGGTGCATCAGCCTCTTCCAGTTCTCCTTGTCCAACCCCTTTGCTCAATCAATCTCCGTTGATTGCTTTGATGACATCTCACTCATGAGATCATAAGTTTGATTTAATTCCAAATCTCCATTCTGCCTTTCACCATGAGAAGGCCTCCTTATATAACCTTGGAGAGGTCCAACCACTTGAGATATCTTTGGGATGGGTTGAGGATTCCTCTCCTTCAGTTGAGGATCTCCCCTAATATCATGCCTTGACCATCTATTCAAATCCAAATGCCTTCAGGAATTGAGGGATTCTTCCCTAATTTGCCTCAACAAACACAAAATTTTCTCAAAAGAGGGTAGCGCTCCCCCAAAGGGGTGCATAGGGCGCTCAAACACTCCCCAAAGAGGCTCAGGGTGCGCCAGTGCTCCCTAACAGTGGGTAGGGGAGCGCTCCTCTCCAAAAATCAAATTTTTGATGATTTTTCCAATGGCAAAGGGCTTGTACTTCTTGCCAAGT
This sequence comes from Picea mariana, assembly GCA_032191745.1. NCBI lineage: Eukaryota > Viridiplantae > Streptophyta > Pinopsida > Pinales > Pinaceae > Picea > Picea mariana. The sequence goes on from JASDQU010438436.1 coordinate 45,378, forward strand.
GTTTTTCCTTCTTCCAAACTATCCTTTGAGGTGTCTTAAGTGTCTTCACAATGTCGTTAGAGACATGACATATGCAAGATGGCAGTATGATGTTTTTTGACACTTGCAACACTTATAGTTAAGATGTGACACTTACGGACAAGATGTGACACTTACAACACTTGTAATGATGACACTTGCGACACTATCGAAGTGAGTAATTTTGAGGTGTAACAGATTGCCCCCCAAAGTATGAAGTTAGAAAACGATGATGACTGAAGTACTTTGTAGACTTTTTCGAGCAAGGGTATGGACGCAGAGAAACCGGAAAAATCTACACACAACCATCAAACAAATATTATGACATGTTTCAAACCCAAGGTAGACATACCTATGCTTGAGTGATAGAGACTTTTTAGGTATGGCCACCATACAATACATTGCAGATCCATAATTATATTGACAAAATGGTATAGCCACTGCAGATACAATGTGGATCTATACTCCTATGACCTGAACTGATCGTAGCCACGAAGAATACACAGTGGATCTACGAGATGACAAGACATAGCCACGACCAATACAAAGTGGGTCTATGTAACAGTATATGTGTCATAGTTCAAAATAACTCCTTTGCAACTTGGGAAAAGTACATATAAGAGTGATGACTCAACCCAGGGTCTTCTTACCGATCCCGTTGTAGTACGAATCTAACCATGTGAATAGATGTCTTGATGTCGAACATGACAGAAACCACTTGATTACCAGTCAATGATGTAAACTGTTAACAAGCGCGAGGGAAATCACCATTGATGTCAATGATTCCCAAGGTACTCTAGTACATTCCGACGAATGTGAATAGATGAGCTGCAGTCGAACATCCGTGGAATCATCCGATCAAAGGTTAATGATGTAAAGCCACTGTTGGACACGAGGAGGCCTTCCATTGAGGCATACAGGTCCCAAGGTACTAACTAGTTTCTAAGTCTAGCTCTTGGATAATGTGATGAAGTCAATAGGAATAGACTCGTCGAAGGAGGGCCTTGATGAATCCCCCATCAACGACACGAAACTGACATAGAGATGTAATTGGTAGATCAAATGAACATGGACTGACATGGGTATTGAAACAAGATATTTGTGATGGCTGACTTTCGAGGCAGATACTTCCCTTGAACATTGAAGCACATCAGCAGAGACTTGACATGGACCAAAACTTGATAATGTAGTGGATGTTGTGACTTTCGTCAGGTGACCCAAAGGAGTAAAAGAAAATCAGAGGATTGGCTCAGTGCAGAGGTTCAGTGGATTAAAATGCGTGAAAAGACAAAGTGTCGTGTTCAAGGGCGACCGTAAGAGTTACTGGTAATGTTCTCAAAAATTGTTTGGCTTGCTTCTTTCAATTTTCCCCCCATCCAGATAGATGAGTGCTTATTTTTAATTTAACAAGCTCGAGGAGGGTAACACATGCTCGATATAACTCACCTTCGGTAAGTCCCTCTTCCTTTGTTTAATGAATTGGAAGAAGTAAGGGTTCGATCCCATATGTTCCCTTCAATGTATGATTGTTTAACAAGTCCAGAGAAGGTAAACTTGGTGGTTTTTCATATTTAGAGAGTCTAAAAACAACTTAAAGACGACTCCAATGTTGTCCTTTTTCGTAATGTTAGTCTCGTGAGGCCGAAAAAGAGATAAATTATCACTCAAAAGATGCCCTTTCAAACCTTTTAACGAGTGGGAAAGGAAGCAAAATCACTCAGAAATCTTTTCATGTTTAGAGAGTCTGAAAAGAGATCAAAGATGACTCCAAGGGGTTCCTTTTTTGTATATCCATGCGAGTCCGAAAAAGTGATAAAAGTATACTCAATTACATTCTCATGTTTTTTCGAGCAGGAGAAAGAACAAAGACCAAGCTCGGTATGCCCCCAGCTTGAAAGCTAGTGGCTTAGCTCCAGAATGATAATCAAAAGCTAGAGACATTCCCTCCAAGCTTCAATTCATTCACCGATTCTAAGGTTGTCACCAATTTCTCTACTAGAAGGAGAAAAAGGATAAGAGTGGATGAAAAGAAGGTTCAAGAGAGGTGACTGTTTCATTTTTTAATGAGCTTGACATAGAAAAAGAACTATGCTCAGGACTCCGGGTTCAATCCCCAGATTGTTGTTTCATTTTTTAACGAGCTTGCTACAAAGAGGAAAACTATGCTCAAAGCTTTTGTTTCATTTTTTAACGAGCTTGCTACAAAGAAGATAAGCTATGCTCATGACCTCTGTTTCATTTTTTAACGATCTTGATACAGGAAAAGAACTATGCTCGTGGACTCTTTTTGATCATGGCTTCCAAGAGAATAACGCTCTGGAAGGACACCATGTCAAGGGACAAAACTCAGTCATGGCTTCCAAGAGATCTTCACTGGATGGAAGAAAATAACTCTGGAAGGAACACATGTTGAGGGCCGCGACAGGGGTAAGGAGATCAGGCTCCAATAGCCATACCGAAGAGATCACCATGTCAACTACCAGATCCAAATCATCGGAAGTCGAAGGCATGGGAGACGATGGAAAATCGACATCAGGAGGGGAGATAGACTGTATATCTGCCCGAATATCTTCACGAGGAGGAAGAAAAGAGGATCAATGATGGTTATCATCCTGAGGTAGCTCGTTAATGCTCAACATTTCCATGATAGAGTCATCCGAGGGAAAAATTGGGGAATTGTAATCGATCGCAGACGACAAGGGACTTAACCATGATCGCATCGAGTAACTGTCGGGTGCCAATAGATGTTGGTCATCTGACGAGGGAGGAGTGGATTGGATAGAAAAGTATGATGTTTCGGCTGGACTAAGTGGCACGGTGTCACCTAGTGCAACGAATTCCAATGGACTAGGTACAATCCAAGGATGAGATGATTCCACAGATTGATAAGCCATGGTCGAAATCATATTGACAGTGGAAATATGATGTGTGGTCGGTGGAAGTGGTGTAGGGAAGGTACCCATGAGGCTATAATCTTTCAGTAAGCCAACACCAATGCTTTCATACGTGATTTTTTGGTCTCCCAAGAAAGGAATATTGTTGGTAGCAAGAGCGCGAGCATCGGTCGTGCAGAAATTCAACTGATCAACAGTGACAATTTTTCCCTGATGAGGAAATTGTACACATCGAAAGACCGATGAGGCAATGAAAATCTTAGCATAAAACCAACTTCTTCCAAGTAACAAGTTGTAATCGAGGGGAGCATCGACCACCTCGACATCAACAATGATAATTTTTCCATCCAATTGGATGGGCAGGGACTGTAAGAGCCCATGGGGATGAAAACCTCGCCCATCAAAGGCGTGCAACATCATCGGGGATTTGTTAAGTGCGAGTGATTTAAACCTTTCCAACACGCTAAAGACATGACACAAGTTGAGGCTCCCTCATCCAAAATAGTTCGGTGGATTTGTTGATTGTGAACAACAACATCAACTTGGAAAGCAAGTTGGTGGGAGATTCGAGACGCATAATTGTCCAGGTTAAACATGATATGGTTGGACGACTTAGGATAAACAACGACAATAGCAGCCAAGAGCATTCTACGTTGACTGGGGCAGTGTTGTAGAACTTCTAACGCAGACATAACACAGGGTGCTTGAGCTAAATCTTCAACAATGTTGTAGTTCTGGGTGGCACGTGAACTAGGATTAAAGGTAGCTTTGCAGATAGTGCTCTTAGGAGGGTGTAAGATAGAGTCGAACGTAGGTTTCTCAATCTGAAGTGGTTCATATGGAGGGTTAACCGATGGAGGACTTACGGAGGACGGTGATGCATCCGGTAAAGTACTGGTACTGTTAGTGTTCTTTCCTTTGTCAGGGTTACTTGGTGTGTCGTATGTCTTAGAGTGAGTGTTCAAATTGAACTGCAGATTGAACTGCATTCACCTCAGAAATCTAAGTTTGAGGGGAGGTAGAGGAGAGTGTGGTTTGCTGGGAAGTAGATTGAGTTTTGATGGAACTGATAACACCGTCCGCATGAGATGAGGATGACGGCTTGGATGGATCGGTATTAGCTCGAGCAACATTTAGAAGAAAATGATACAAAGTATCAGATTGTGAATAAACTAAATCTAAGTACTGAGCCCGAGCAATGGTTTCTTCCTCGATGACCGCGCCACCCATAGCGACATCACGAGCGATCGGGGGTAAAATTGATTTAGTAAACCATTCTGCCAATAATATGTCAGGAATGATTACCTTGATCATCCTTTGTCGTCATCTCCACTCATGAATATGGTTAGAGATATGCACTGACTCAGTTTGACGAAGGGAGGTCAAGAGTTTAGTACCCGTCTCGTAGCGAATAAGTAGTTGAAATTGCGTGAGGAAAGACATGGCAAGGGAATTGAAATCATGAAAAGAAGCACGTGGTAGTTCAATATACCACTTTGCTGCTGAGCCCGTAAGTGTTCACTGGAAAAGACGCAAACGTACAGAATCATCCATGAGGGAATTTGATGAACACCACAAATGGAAAGTCATCACATGGTTATTTGGGTCTTCTCCGGATTTTCCGTCAAATTTCAGAATATCAGAAGGTAGTTTAGTTGGAATGACTGGCCAAACCGGTGAATGAAAAATAGGATCATTAGTTAACTGAGACAAGTCTGGGAGATCCAGAGTCGCAAGGAAAGGTAGCTGTTAGTTAATTTGTGGATGATACTGGTGTGGCATAGGAACACCAGTAGGACCATAAACTGGGTTAGGTGGATAGTTGTAACCAGTAGGTCCTCCTACATACGGTTGTTGCTGGCCAGGATAAGCAGGATTTGATGATGGATGAGAAACATTTGCATAACCTGATGGGTTCTGAGCATTACAAGTCAGGTGATTTTCTTGCCCATAAGGAGGATAAACATTTTTCTCTTGAGGATGGTAAGGAGTAGATATCAGAGACAGATACACATTAGACCCATGAGTAGGATAAGGTTATTGTCCCTGAGGACTCCAGGTGGTGTTTGGGATACCGCCCGGATAAGGTTGTCCATAAGATGTCCCAGAAGGAACAGGATTGGATACTCCTCCTTGTGGGTTATGATATTAATGCCCCCCAACATGGGGTTGGGTAAAAGTGCCTCCTAAAGATACTCCCCAGGATTGTGAAGGGTTTCCAACAAACGAAGGTTGCCCCCCTGCCAGCGGTGGATTAACGACTGGGGTATGACTGGAAAAGGGAGGTTTCCCTCCAGGAGGAGCATGAAAAGGGGGTTGTTCCCCGGGAGGGGTAGGCCTACCATAGAATGGTGGTCCTCCAGGAGGGATAGGTCCGCTAAATGGTGGTTTCCCTCCAGTCGGTTGTATTTGGTTGGCAAGGGTCTACATTCTCGGGTGAAAATATGTCCCAGCAGGATCGTGTGGAACATGTGGAGCTGCAGAGTGAAATCTTGTAAAAGCGAGGGTAGGGATTGAAGTGCCTTGGGAAAGAGTAGAGGTGATGAGTCCAGCATTAGGATGGACTTGTGTTGACGTAACAATAGGGTTAATGACCTGATCGATGGGGTGATTCATAGTTTGACTGGATGGTCCAATTTCACTAGGAGGGTCATGAAGATGAAAGGGTTGTCGAAAGGATTCGAAATGCTCATAGAGATCGCGTCCTGATGAAGTCCTCCATACAGAATGATCAGGTGTGGGATTTGTATCTACTGCAGTGCTAGGATGAATAGGAGTCCTATACTCATCACCAAAGGTTGGTTATGTGGATCCCATATATGTTTCGGTAAAATCTCTCTCTGGTAACCGTGGGACCTCTTTGTCTATGGCGTTCCCAAGGGAGTCTAAACGAAGCAAAAGTGGTTCAAGAGGGGTTACTGACGCAGATGTAGTGTGAGGAGTGGGATTCTTAACCGTAACCAAAGTGCCTTCTGAGTTATCTAACGGAGGAGCAACAACACTCCCAATGTCATATTGATTTTCTACCTCTCCACGGTAGTTGTCTTTTGGAGAGTTAGGAGGTAAGGGTTGGTAGCCTTCCGGAGGCAGCCCTTGCATCCTACATGATCGGGGAAGACCTTTATCATCTACAGGCTCAATTTTGGAGAATAACAGTACACACTGAAAATCTAGGGCCAACTAACAAAAAGAAACAACACACACTAATAAAATCTAGGAATCAAAACCAAGCAAACAAAACTTCTCTCAATGATCGTACTAGTTGGTGATAAAATCCAACATTGTGTGATCAAGTCAAGAAGGGGCTAGGATATGGTGGAACATTTACAATGGTGAGCTACTTAAAAGACTTTCACCTTGGTGCAAGCTTCCATGCAGTAATTGTGGATTTACCCTCCAAGGAGCTCGAGTGAGTTTGACCAATGTCTGTCCTAGGTACGATGAGACTTCCCTTCACCGTCACCTCGTGTAAGTACCTAAGGATTACGACAACTAAGGACACCAAATCGCAGTCAGCCCCTGGGAGGGTACAGTCGACAGTCCGATCTGAATGTATGGGCAGGATAACAAGTCCGAAATCAACTCGAGAGGCTCCCACACATAATCATGGGTATACCTTCAAGTGACCCCCAATATACGATCTGACCACTACAAACAGTTGAACCACAGAGGGATAATCTTCGTAACTCACCCGAATGCGACCTCGTGTGTAACCCCTGTGTGAGAGGGGGATCCCAGAAAGCCTATACGACAATTGGATTTGAATCTCCCTATCTCATGATGCTAATGTTCGTTTTGAAAACTTTGGAGAGTTGTACTCACAGCCTAATCCAAAGTGCTAATCCTAGTCTAATTTTGGTGGAAGATCCTAAAAACAAAAATGTTCTAGATAATTTTTAATTAGCGTTGATTTTATGGCTGTTCTTTACTCAAAGGGTGTATGACAATGAAATTGATGGTATGATGACTCAATTCTCAAAAATGCACAAGAAGATGATAAGCAATCATTTCTTTTGATGAATGGCTATTTAAGGGAAAGAGAGAAAGTTGTTTTCACTATCAAATACTAAGATGCAATGTCCTTATACAAGCGTTTCTCAATAAAATCCAATGCAATGCTAAAAATTTCAGAAATGCCTTCTAATATCCAAACCAATCACTAAAATATGTCCTTTTGTTTATATGTGAATGATAATCAGATGCAAGACTTCTAAATGTCAATCAGACTTCAATATTAAACAATTTGAAGCAAACTTCACACAAAACAAAAAATACACTCTCGTCGTGAAATAGACAAGAAGGACAAAGATAACCAAATTACAAACAAGAACCAAAAACCTAAAACAAAAAGAGAAATGATGGAAAGTTGACTGCAAATATCAAATGAAAAGGTTCAGAGACCTTTGTATTTCCTCACAAAAGTTTTCACTTAATCAGAAAAAGGAGAAGAAAACAACAAGTTAACTCTAGGTCAGCAAAGACAAAGAGTTATTGCAAAGCAAGGATAAATGTCAAAAATCCAAGAAAGAGATGATGAAATCTTAGAAAGAATGTTGTTTGAAAACTAATATCAAGATGGATTGAGATTATGGGACCCTGAGCAAATGCCAAAAACCTAGAAATAGCTTCAGAAAAATACAAATTTTGGAGAATTTCTCACAAAAATGGAGTAGCGCTCTGGTGTAAGGAGAACTAGAGCATTCCAATGCTCTGTGTAAGGCTATAGGGGAGTGCTAGTGCTCTGACAACAACAAGGGGGGAGCGCTCTGCTCCAAAAACTCAGAAAAATGTCCAAAAACTCAAAAAATGAAGGAAATTCACTCAATCAGGGTGATCCTGATGACATAATGAGTCAATCAAACTAATCTAAGAATTAACATGACAATATGGAGAATATCAAATCAGTGGGAAAATGGCCAAAACAAGATCTGGGAATGGAAACAAAAATCAGAGCTCCTCCCCAGTGGAGTCGCCAATTTATGTTGTAGGTGAATCCCCCTGCGGACAAGTGGATTCCCTCTTGGTCTCTAAACCCCTAAGGCCAAGACAGAAGGTGCTTAACATGGACACTGACTTCCTTTTAGATCTAATCAAGCTAATGAATGAAAGAGAAGGAGAAAAATATGTACCTTATGAATGATGTTTGTTCCTGCAAAGTCCAGGCTGAGCTTCGATCTTGAGCTCCTTGATAGGTCCTGCAAAACAAACAAAGATACAATGGACTTCCTACTCTACTGAGATTATCTCAATCATAGATCCATCTACTGTAGACAAAATTATATGGAACAAGCACAATTTTGAAAGAAACAGGCCAAGCATTGATTATATTAATGAGAACTAGTAAAAGTACTTACAATCCTTCGAATGAAGGTGCATCAACCTCTTCCAGTTCTCCTTGTCCAACCCCTTTGCTCAATCAATCTCCGCTGATTGCTTTGATGACATCTCACTCATGAGATCATAAGTTTGATGTAATTCCAAATCTTCATTCTGCCTTTCACCATGAGAAGGCCTCCTTATATAACCTTGGAGAGGTCCAACCACTTGAGAGATCTTTGGGATGGGTTGAGGATTCCTCTCCTACAATTGAGGATCTCCCCTAAGATCATGCCTTGACCATCTATTCAAATCCAACTGCCCTCAGGAATTGAGGGATTCTTCCCTAATTTTCCTCAACAAACCCATAATTTTCTCAAAAGAGGGTAGCGCTCCCCCAAAGGGGTGCACAGGGTGCTCAAACACTCCCCAAAGAGGCTCAAGGTGCGCCAACGCTCCCTAACAGTGGGTAGGGGAGCGCTCCTCTCCAAAAATCAAATTTTTGATGATTTTTCCAATGGCAAAGGGCTTGTACTTCTTGCCAAGTGTTTTTCCTTCTCCCAAACCATCCTTTGAGGTGTCTTAAGTGTCTTCATGATGTCGTTAGAGGCACGACATATGCAAGATGGCAGTATGATGTTTTTTGACACTTGCAACACTTATAGTCAAGATGCGACACTTACAACACTCGTAATGATGACACTATCGAAGTGAGTAATTTTGAGGTGTAACAATCATTGAAAGATAAACAATCACAAAACACAAGATATATCCTGGGAAACCCTTGTGGGGGAGAAAACCCAACAACCAATTCTTCAGTATAGATTCCTTCAACCACTACAATGTCACATTTATAGCTCTCCACAAATAAACCAAGACCAAGATACCAAAGACCAAGAAACCAAGACCTCCTATGCTAGACCTCCTTTGCTATGCTCCAAATACACAAGAGAAGGCAAGTTGTGTGTGTATACAAATGAGAGGAGCTCAACCTCTATTTATACACATAACTTGACTCCTGGAAAATATGCAAACCTAAGAGGGGTTGTTTTGAATTTTACAATAAGGATAACAATAAAATAATAATTTCTTTTGAGCCAATTGATACAACAAGATTACAATAACCTTCTCGAGGTTTGACCAATACAAATACAAAAGAATATCTTTCGTAGTTACATCAAAATATCAACACTCCCTCTTAACTAGGAATGTATTCTTTGTTTCCACATGATCTCATGACCATTGACTATTGAACATATGAATCTATACATCATCGGATATCCATAGTGCAAAATGACTTCACAACCAATGTATCCAAGGCCTATGGGTAGCTCTCAAATAGCTTCAACATGTGACCATGACATCCACTACCTCACAATGCATATGTTCCTCATAATGTGCACCCATGTGACTTCACATCCAATGCATCCAAGGCCTGTGGGTAGCTCTCAAATAGATACAACATATCCCTAGGACATCCACTACCCTGCAATGCATCTGTACCTCGTCACTCCCTCCGAAGAGGGACCACACCAAGCTTGTCCCTGAAGTGCTTGAACTTCATCCTCACAGTGGCTTGGTCAACATGTTCGCAACCTGCTCCTTGGTAGTCACGCACTAGAGCCTCATTGATCCCCTCTACACCATATCTCTAATATAGTGATATTTTATCTCGATATGCTTCGACCTGTCATCAAACACTGGATTCTCTAACAACTTCATGCAACTCTGGTTGTCACACCAAATGCAGCTTGCCTCCAATTTGAGACCAAATAACCCAGACAACAACTTTCAAAACCACACTGCTTCTCTACATGCTACCACATATTCAGCC
>JASDQU010438436.1:55539-66829 GCA_032191745.1 Picea mariana
CTGATTAGCTCCTATGCCCAAGATGGTATTCTCTTGGGAGAAGGCATCTCTTCTGGACTTTGAGGTTCTGCCATGTCATTATCCTCATGAATGACTTCCTCTGGTTCAACTGCTTCTACCTCTAGAACTCTAGTAACTTCATTCTCCTCCTCATGAACCTCTTTTGCACAGTCTTATTTTGATTTGTTGAAAGTTGCACTCTCATCGAAGGTGACATCTCGGCTAATCTCAACTTTCCGGTGACCAGAAATATATATCTTGTATGCCTTCGATGTGTCACTGTAACCAACAAATATTCCATTCTTTTCGGATGGATACAATTTTTTCCTCTTTTCCTTGGGGACATGCACAAATACGAGGAACCAAATATCCTTAGATGACTGACTTCTGGCTTCTCTCCTAAAAACATCTCCTCTGGTGTCTTGTTTTCAACTACTTCATGGGGACTTCTTTTCTGCACGTACACTGCAGTGTTTGTTGCTTCTGTCCACAAATGCATAAGTAGATCTTGATCATGGATCATAGCCTTCACTGCTTCCATTATCGTCTGAATATTCCTTTCCGCTACTCCATGATGGTAAGGATTGTAGGGAGTAGAAAGCTCCCTCTTAATCCCAACTTCCTTGCAATATTCTTTGAATTCATTTGAAGTGAATTCTCCTCCATTATTTGATCGCAAGGTCTTTATCTTCCGCTCTGTCAGGTTTTCTACCAGTGCCTTAAATTCTTTGAATTTTCCAAACAATTCATTATTTGCCTTCAACAAATAGATCCAATTTTTATGTGAGTAATCATCAATAAAAGACACATAACATACATACCCTCTTAGTGAAGTTACTGACATCAGTCCACACACATTCGAGTGCATGATGTCCAATACTCTTTTGGCTCTGCTATCGTTGCTGGGAAAGGAGTGTGATCCAGATTATTTTCAGAATGAAATGAAAGCATAGATATTACAATGAAATACACATAAAAATTACCAGAAACAAAGAAATACAATAATACATTATTTCTATTAATGAAAGAAATATACAAAGACTATAAAAATATAGAGTGCAAGACTCGCTAGAATGGTGGCAACTTTATCTCTGAGAAGAGATGTGACGACTACGCTTATTCGCAGAAGATGATTACAATGAGGCTCTGAAGGCCTTTTTACGATAAACATGAATGCCAAAACCCTAGACATCCAAAAACCTAACCCTAGGAGATGAAGCACCAAAATTCATGTGGGCCCCGTTGGGGTAAGTTAGTGCATTAACCTCCCAAGGTCGTAAATTTTGCATACGATCTTTGTTTTAGGCATGTGATAGTCCATTGGAAAGGTCTTTTCGAGAACTATGCATTATGCTATCAAACTTTGACTTCGTCTATAGTTTAATTATGGCAAGCCAAGAAAACACTGTTTAGAGATCCAAAATGGCCCTGTAAGTACAAAAAGATGTACTAACATGAAAATTTCCAAAATAATCTAGTTGGAATAGGTGGGTGGCCACCAATATCCACCTGGATGTTGTGTAGGGCTTCAGGACAACCTCATAAGTGCATAACCCATAATTACAAAGAAATGTCCCCATTACAGAGAAACATGCTGAACTAAAAACTGTCAAGATGAGCCAGTTGGAATTTGGAACAGGTGGGTGGCCACCATAATCCACCTGGATCAATTCTCCCCCCTTAGGAAGCAATGGTATCCATTGCTTCGAGCGCCCGGGGAAAGCGTTTTCTGAATATGAATCTTGGTGAGCTACGCGCCTTGTTGGAGAATTTGTGTTGTTTGGTCTATGGAAGGCTGTCACAAACCTATTGTTCGAGGGGTTGAATCTATTCCATCAACTTGTTGTCTCTGGGCTTGACGGGGCATAGTGTAGGCACCATTGTAGGTGAAGACACAATATCTTCTTTCTCTTTTGCAATCTTCTTTTGTTGGATAGAAGGTGTTGAGGTTGCAGTGGTTGTAGTGGCCTTTTGTGCATCCTTTGAATAGACTGTGAAGATGATGAATTTTGCAGTATGAGAGATTACCTTATGACATTGTTTTGGTGGAACAATAGTTAGAACTACCTATGGTATCCTATAGAGTTTCCCCCCAAGAGTATTAATGACACTATAGGGTCAAGACTCACAAACAACATGACGTTTCCACATATATGGTTGGCCCAAAACAACATCACAGACATCAAGAGGGGAAACGTCACACAGTACCTCATCCTTGAAGGGATGGATGCCATAGGACAAGCATCACTTCTGGATGACAAAAAGATCTCATCCTTGGTGAAGCCACTCGATGTTGTATGGTTGCGGATGTGGTGTTGTCGACAACCCCAATTGTTTGATGACCTAAAATGAGATGAGGTTCTTCTGGTTGTCGCTATCAATAATGAAATGCAATGGGGTCCCTTTCACCCACATCTGTGAATGGAAGAGGCGCTCCCCCTCTTCAAGATCTATTGGTTCTTCTGGTTGAATTGTTGCGGTTACAACAATAGTAGTAAGGTCTGTGTTGATGATATAGCCATTTTCAATATTTTTTGGATCATATTTGGAATCAGGGCTCGACTCCTTGTCTTTGACCTCTTCCACCAATGACTGTTTCAAGCGACATTCATCGGTGTTGTGCCAAGGGATTTTATGGAAGTCGCACTACTTTCGAGTGTCACTCTTCATCTTTCCTTTATTGTTCTTTTCCTATCGGGAGAATGTTGGTTAGGGACGTCTTTACTATGCTTTGGTTGCTGCAGAGGTGGAGACCCAAACTCCCATTTGTTCTGGTGCCTACATTTCTGCTCAATTTTGACAACATATCAATAAGCAACTCCCAATGATGAGAAGTTTAGGAAATCCATTTTGGTTTGGATGTACCTATGTAGAGCCCAAAGATATTTCAGAACCAGATGCTGCTGAGAGTCTTTGATACCCAACTTGGTGTGTAAGGTGTGGAAAGTATTTGTAAACTCCGACACTATTTGGCTCTTCTCTCGACGCAGTGTGGTCCATATCATGTATTGGTATTCATAGTTATCAACATGGTAGTATTGTTCCTTGAACGCATCCACAAAAAAATCCCAAGTGGGCTCGACCCCATATATTCCAGATTCCTCTATGGAACCTTTCTCCTAGTAAGTTTCTCACCAATGTTTGACATGGGGAAGATCCTGGAGGAGTGCGAAGGTGATTGTTTCCCTGTCGGAAAAATTGTGAACAAATAAATAACCTTCTAGCAAATTCAACCATTTTTCTAAGGCATTTGCATCTATCTGACCTTCAAATATGGGAATATCAAAATTAACTTGTACCTTGAAGGGAGAGGTTCCTCCAAAGTGGCCACTTGATGAAGATGCGCCTATTTCTATCGACATGCATTGAAGGATGTGGGAAAAATTCTCCATCGTTTCGTCCCTCTGTTGTGCAAGAGCTTGCTCAAGCAACATGTTAACAAAATCTTCTGCTCTGTCGTTTTTATTTTCTACCGCCATAGAGGGTTTCTTGGGCATGTGAGAGTGATTGTCCTCAATAGAGACAATCTCAAGACCCAACTTGCTATACTCGGACCTCGTCGGGGACATGTACTGAAAAACGATCAAGAGCAGCCTGCTCTGATACCACTGATCCAGATTATTTTCGAAAAGAAATTAAAGAAGAGATATTATAATGAAATACACATAAAAATTGCCAGAAATAGAGAAATACAACAATACATGATTTATATTAATGAAAGAAATGTACAGAGATTGTAAAAATATAGAGTGCAAGACTCGCTAGAATGGTGGTAGCTTTATCTCTGAGAAGAGATGTGACGACTACACTCATTCACAAGAAGATGATTACAATGAGGCTTTGAAGGCATTTTTATGATAAACATGAATGACAAAACCCTAGACATCCAAAAACCTAACCCTAGGAGATGAAGTGCCAATAGTCATGTGGGCCCCATTGGGGTAAGTTAGTACATTAACTTCTCGGGTTCGTAACTTTTGCATATGATCTCTGTTTTAGGCATGTGATAGTCCGTTGGAAAGGTGTTTTTGAAAACTACGCATTATGCCATTAAACTCTAACTTTGTCTATAGTTTGACTATGACAAGCCAAGAAAACATTGTTTAGAGCCCTAAAATGACCCTGGAAGTACATAAAGATGTATTGACATGAAAACTTCCAAAATAAGCCAGTTGGAATAGGTGGGCGACCACCAATATCCACTTGGATGCTGTGTAGGGCTTCATGACAACCTCGTAAGTGCAGAACCCACAATTACGAATAAATGTCCCCATTACAGAGAAACATGCTGATAAGAGTGCTTCACGTTCTTGCCTTGTGCGTAACCTTTGCACAGGCCGTCTGTTTTTTCCTGGATCTTTGGTAGTCTCATCACCATATTTCTCACACTCGATAGGGCCTTGTAATGTAGGTGAGAAAATCTCCTATGCCATAATTCACTGGGATTCATAGTGTCATGAATTAATGTTGAATTTGATCACCCTTTCAATTTGTAGAGTCCTCCCTCTTGAACTCCAATCACCACAACATCATCAAAAGTATTACCTCTAGGCCATATAAGAACTTGTCCATCAACAAATGAAACTCTATAACCCTTCTCATCCAATGCTGAAATTGAGAGAAGGTTCTTCCTCAATCTGGGAACATAGAGAAATTCCTTCATCTTCATTGGCTTTCCTGAGTCTAACTTGTAGGAGGCTTCTCCTACTCCTTTGCTCGGATATTGATAGTCATCTCCCAATTTCACCTTGTGCGATGAATCCTTATGAGTAAAGTTAGGAAAGGAGTCTTTATAATCTTTCATGTGCTTGGAAGCACCACTATCCACCAACTAAATGTCACTTCCACGAGTGACAATTCATGTAAGGGATGAGATAAGAAAATACTCCTCATCACTTGATTCATCTTCCTCTGTAACCTTCTTGGGTGTCTCATGATATTTAGCTATATACACATGATTCCTTTTACCTCCTTTATTTTCCCTTGGTCTTTGAATGAGGGAAAAAATCTTAGCAATGTGTCCCATTTTCTGACAATAGAAACATCTGATATTTGGGTTATTTCTTAGGCCCTTATGAAACTTCTTGGGTGAGGAGGGTTCTTTCTTGCTCTTTCCTTTCCTGGTGTGGGTGGCTAGGGCTTGATCATCATCTGTGTCTTCTCTAGCTATCATCCTTGCTTATTCTTGGTTGCAATCTTCCCATATCCTACTCAACTTGGGTAGCTTCCTTCTTGAGCATATCCCTTGAATAAATGCATCCCATGACCTTGGGAGGCCATTCAAGGTGGTCATCACCATTTCTTCTCTATTCATTGTATCACCAATGGCTTCTATCTGCTCCTTGATCTATGTCACTCTTGAGAAGTAAGAGTGGATGGTTTCTGAATTCTGCATCCTCACGTTCTTTAATTGAGTTCTCAGGGTCATTCTTCAGTTGATGTTGTTTCCTTCAAACAATCGGGTTAAGGTATCCATCATTTCTTTTGGAGTCGATAATGAAGATATATGATTAATAACATGGTCCTTAATGGAGTTTGTAATAATCCTCTTTGATTTGACCATATCCTTCTTGTGCTTTACTTTAGCCTCATTTCCCTATGGTTCTGAAACCTCTTATTTAGTGAACTTCTCTAGATCATGTTCTTCTAGATCTGTGAACTGTCTTCTATTTAGGCATGCTCTAATACCATGTTATAATTTTAGAAGTTACAATTATCTTCTTTAACATTCATTAAAAATTCCATGTAATAGGATCATCGAAAGATAAACAATCAAAAAACATAAGGTATATCCCGGGAAACCCTCGTGGGGGAGAAAACCCAACAACCAATTCTTCAGTACAGATTCATTCAACCAATACAATGTCACGTTTATAGCTATCCACAAATAGACCAAGACCAAGATAACAAAGACCAAGAAACCAAGACCTCCTATGCTAGACCTCCTTTGCTATGCTCCAAATACACAAGAGAAGGAAAGTTGTGTGTGTATACAAATGAGAGGAACTCGACCTCTATTTATACACATAACTTGACTACCGAAAAGACGCAACCCTAAGAGGGGATGTTTTGACTTTTACAATAAGGATAACAATAAAATAATAATTTCTTTTGAGTTGATTTATACAACAAGATTACAATAACCTTCTCGAGGTTTGACCAATACAAATACAAAAGAATATATTCCTTAGTTACATCAAAATATCAACATGTTGATGGACAATGGTCTTGACCTTTCATAGTAAATTGAGCACATAATATAGAACTCAGAAGACCCCCATTGGAATACTACATAGCAGGGGTATATGTTATTATCGCATTGAGAACTAAGGTTTACTTTCCTTTGCATTTTTATTTGGCTCTTTGCATGCAGGTTACATGGAGAAAGGAGCCAACTAATCAATTCGAAACAAAACTAGTTGTTGGGTGCATGATCCATTGAGAATGAAGGCTTTGTAGCCATCAAAAGAACATAGAAGAACAAGATACCTCTACAAGGAAGAGGATAGAGGTCTGGTAGCCTTGTTGGAGACATAATACTATGTACAAGATTGAGACAAAGACAAGGATATAATTTCATAGAGGATTTGTGTTGGTGAAGCGAGTGGGATATAAAACCCTTGTTTATGGATCATTTGGGGAAACTAGCAAGGAGCATTTTGGATTGCACCGTGACCTTTTTATAGGATCTAGAATGTATTTTCCATTGGGATCATCCTTGGAAGAGGATATATATTCTACCATTGGATTGGGGAAGGGTCCAAAATGGTTTGTTTCTAGTCTATCAACTAATGATGGAGATGTGTTCTCTAATGGTGATTTATTTAGATGCCCTTTTCAATCTAGGAAGGGGTTTAATGGGAGATTGGGGGGAGGATTTGAGGGAATAAGTAAGGATGTAGGGATGGAATCCCAAGGTAGGGGTAGAAAATCACACATCTACCTTTCTCAAAACAAGGCTACCAGGAAAATTATTGAGGGGGAACAAAAAAATTTGGAAGAGGCCCTTAGAGTAGGACATGCCCCAATGAAGGTGTCTCGATGATTATTATGTCTTCAAACATCAAGGGTCTAGGAAAGTCCTCGAAGAAATTTTCCCTAAGAATACTTATGGATCTCCACAAGATTGATATTATTTTGATTCAAGAAACAATGGAGGAGGGGAAAAAGTTAATTAATGGTTTTACAAAGTTATGGAATGAGTGAGATTTCTTAAGCTTGGATTTAATAGGTTGATCCAAGCATTTACTAATTGGGTGGATAATCAAATCATTCAAATTAACACATTCTATGGTGTTGAATTTAGGGAAAGGAGCTATTCTTTACTTCTTGGATCTTGGAAAAGCCTTCAATATTGTCAATGTATATGGGCCATATGAGGAGAGGATCCCCTTTTGGGATGATCTATTGGAACATCAATTTGTTAAAGCTAAAAGGTTGATTATAGGTGGATATTTAAACCTTACAACCAAAAAATATGAAAACTAGGGGAAAATAGTGAGGGAGGATACCCTGGCATATATTTTCCTCCAAAACCTTGAAGATGCTAGGTCAGTGGATTTGGAGCCTTTAAATATCTCACCAACATGGAGAAGCTTCAAGACTAGGGAAGAGAAGATAGAGAAAAGGCTTGATATATTTTTAGTGTCTAAATTATCCATGAATGACTCAGAAAAAATCAAGACTTTAGACGAGGTTGGAGATAATTCTCTTCACCTTCCAATTCTTCTTCATATAGAGAAGGAAGGGGAAAACCCCTCTACTCCTTTAAACTTTAACACCAAGTGGTTAAAATATGAGAGGTTTTTAAATCTTGTCAAGGATGAATGGGTGAGATTCAATCCTTCTTGAAGGGAATTAATTAGTCTTTAGCTGGTAGAAAATCTCAAAAAAGTTAAAATTGTTGTAACGAAATGGGCCTTTGATAAAATATGTAGAGAAGAGCATGTTCTTGTTTCAATCAAGAAGGATGTATAAAATACCTACTCACAAGATTTTGGCTCAAGTTTCGAAGATACCAATAGGACTAGATTGAAGAATTTGGAAAATACTAAGAGGAAACTGTTGGAAGAAAAATAAGCTTAGTGGAGGTTAAAGAGCAAGGCCCTTTGCCTAGCTAACGGGGATGAAAACATAAGTTATTTCCACAACGATGCCAATCATAGGAAAAATATAGATGCTAGCTAGGAAATGAAAACCCTTTATGGTAGTATGACAAAGTATTTAAAGGACTTAATAGATATGGGTGTTACTCATTTTAAGGGATTATACAAAGAACCAAATAGAATTAATATAACCAAAATAATGAATATTACAACCTTTTTTCCTAGTTTTGTAAGGAGGAAAATGAGACGATGATAGAGGAAGTGTCAAAAAAATAATTAAAAGTTGTATTGGCCTCCTTTTAAAAGGATAAGAGCCTATGGCCTGATGGTGGACAATGGAGTTGTTTGTGGGGTTTTATGATATGTTGGAAGAGGAGCTACTAAGGGTGGTGGGAGATACTAAAATATTGGGGAAAGTGCTTGGAGCATTTAATATCTACTTTTATCTCTTTAATCCCCATAAAGGATAGCCCTGAATCATTTGATGATTTTATCCCATATCGTTATGTAATTGTATCAATAAGATAATAACTAAAGTATAGATTTTAGTGTGAAGAATACATTTTTAGAATCGATATCAAAAGAATAATTTGGATTTATGCAAGGTAGACAAATTGATGGAGCTATTAGGGTATTTCAAGAGGGTTTGCATACCATCAAAATATAGAGGGCTTATGTAATGATTACGAAGCTAGATTTATCCAAGGATTATAATAGATCCTCTTGGTTATGTTTAAGACTAGTTTTGCTTCATATAAGATTTTGTGTTCAAATAGTTAATTAGATTTTGTGGCGTTCCTCCTCGGTCTCATTTGTTTTTTTAATAAATGGCTCAACATTGGGTTTTTTAAGCCCTCAAGAGCGTCAGGGCAAGGGTGTCCTATATCACCTCTCCTACTTTTTATTATAGCTAAATGGTTAAGATGATTTACTAAAGAGGCTAAAAGAATTGGTTCTTTGACATGGAGTAAACTAGGAATGTCTTTTTTATCCTTGATGCACTTGTTGTTTGTTGTTGATGTTTTTCTTTTATGTGATAAGTCAAGAAGAGAGGCACACAAACTAAAGGAAATTATTTATTTGTACTATATATCCTTATGTATGGAAATGAATAGGCGTAAATATTCAATCACATTTAATGGGGTGGGGCAGAAAAATGTTAGAAGGTCCATGCCAATATTTCCTTATTAGATGTCAGACTTTCAGGAAGGGTTCATACATCTATGGTTTTTACTTGAAACCAAATGACTATAGAAAGTCAGATTGGAAGTGGCTTATTGAAAAGATTGAGTATAGGAATAAGTAGTGGTGTAATAAGTGTCTTTATTTATGAGGTATATTGATCTTGGTCAAGTCAGTGCTAGAAACAATTCTGTTTTATTGACATACTATGGATTTCAACCCTAAAGGGCTCCTGGATTTGATAAAAAGAAAAAGGGTGTTTCAAGTCCCTTTGGATTGGTAAGAGAGAGAAGGAAGGAATTCCTTTGGTAAAATGGAAATCATTGGAAAAACCCAAAGATGGAGGTTGGGGGATAAAACATATCCATCTCTTTGGTAAGGCTTGAACAACCAAAAGCCTTTGGAAGATTATTAAAACAAGGGATGTGGAGGCATGAAATAGTTAGAAAGTATATTGACCCTCTCTCCTTAGAAGAATGGATCTGGAAGGAAAACAAATATTTTCAAAACAGGTCTATAGTTTGGAAGGCATTGGTTTTGGATTTTCTTGTGGTGGGAAATTGGTTTGTATGGAAGATAGAGAAAGGGGATACAGTCGAAATTCGGGAAGATCCATCAATTCAAAGTGGATTATTATATAGACTTTGTCAGGAAGTAGTTATTACATTTCAAAATCAAGGCATCTTTACCTTGGTGTAGGATGCAAATGAAATAACTACTACTTTGTTGATTTAAGGTTGGAAAAATGGAAAGAATCTAGGCTTGTTAGAACCTAAATCTAGGTTGTTGGAGGATTAACACGATCTCAAAGAATCATTTAGAGCTAATGTGATTGAATCTACTATTGAGGTTGGCAGGGGATCAAGGGATCTCTTAGTTGCATGTATATAGGGACTTTGAGGTGGTCTCAAACTGGATGAAGGGTAGCTATAGTCTCGAGAATATGTTATTGTATCCTATCTTGGAAAGTGTTAAAGACATGACTTTTATGTCGAGTAGATTCCCTTTGGATTAGGAGTACATGTTGTACTATGACGACATATACCTCGAGTGTCATTCCCATCGTAATGCGAGGAATCTCTAGAGGGTTTCTCCAAGGCTATTTTTCATGGAAAACACACACACACATTGTGCATATCTAAACCACTTGTCGTTAATATTGTTGGGCATTTCCCTATCTATTTGTGTGTGTGTGTGTGTGTGTGTGTGTGTATATATACTTGTCGTTAATATTGTTGGGCATTTCTCTATCTATTTGTATGTGTGTGTGTGTGTGTGTGTATATACATATATATAAGGGTTATGCACTTTCCTTGGAAATAAATAAATGAGCCTTCGAGACGAAATAAATTGAAATAATAAGAAATTGTTCTTGGGTTATCCATCCATTGGAAAATTTTCATACACACACATATATGTATACCTATCCATACACACATACATATATGTATGTATGTACCTACAAAATAAAAGAAAAAAAAATCATAACTTTATTAATGAAATGAAATTACATTTTTCAAAATCTTGAAACAACGTTTCATCAACCTTCTTTGAGCATCATATAACCCTTAAAAAAAGATTTGGCATTCCTCATTAGAAATTATAATGTCATTTAGATGTTCCCATCCAACCATACAATCTTATATATATCAACCAATCCCCCAAAAGTACAGATAGTCTAACAACTCTAACCAATCTTAAATACATGGAAAAAATAACAAGTAAATGCTTCCATAACAGTGACCTTAACAAAAAAAAAAGATCCAAACATCAAAATATCCTAAAACAACTCTTCCCCAAAAGAATAGCAGATGAAGAAGAACATCCAAAGAAAAAATATCATTCATTAAATGGTGGATGATAGTATCCAAAACTTTGCGCTTGATTTTATTTGTGGATGTGGCACTGTCCTCAATCCATTTGTATGCCATCTTTTGAAAGAGCATCTGTAACTGTATTTTTCTCACTTTGTAGACATGAATAAAAGATATATCAGAAAACAC
>JASDQU010438436.1:101993-114459 GCA_032191745.1 Picea mariana
TGGTATGAATCTTTGTATGTGAAATTATATTGGTTTGGATACATTGCTATGATATGTGGACCAGTGCAGGATTTCAGGAGGTGAGACTGCCCAAAACCAAATAAATGATGAAAAAACTCCCAGCAACACGTTGCCACTGTATATTCCATTGTAGGGTGTGGACCCTAGTTATGATTAGGAGGGGTGGAGGCATTTCCCACCGTGTATCCTCCACAACCTGAAGTCATGGGAGGACGATGCTAGCTCACGCTCCCCTAGACGTGTGATGATGACTGTCAGTTGCCTGCCGGGGAAGCTTGGTCAAGGTAGTGACACTTCCGCTTACGGGTTCTATTTGGAGTTAGGTTAATATAGTTGAGGCTCCAAGATAGTCCAGCAGAGGAAGGATAGGAATGGAAGATGGAAGTAAGTTAGGGAGGAAGGATGAGTAGAAATAGTTGAGAGTGTATGGAGATTTGTCTTATGGTGGAATTTATTGTTTTTCCTTCTAAAAAGAAAATGTGTATATATATGAATATTCGTAATTATGTAACTAAACTACAATTGTCTAAATAACATTGTTGAGCTAGATAATTGTAATTAAAGGATTTCACAAACATTTGATTGGTTTATTGTCTTTTATAAAATGAATAGTCTTGTTGATTGGATTGGATGCATACATAAATTACTATAAAGGTGATAGTTATTGATTATTAGTACATGAACGAGACTTGTATGTACTAGCTATACATGCATTTCTTGCGCATGTACACTAGTATGAATGAGTTTCTTGGCTTACTTACTAATAATGACGATTATTTGTTATGAATGTGTGGACCATGTTTCTTTCCCCTTGTATCATAGAATACTTTAACTTCAGGACGAAGTTTCCTGAAGGGTGGGTGTATGTAACAACCCTAATTAAATGATTGCTTAAAGTTTATCAAATATAATTAATTAAATAATTAACCGTCATAATATATTTTAGTTAAACAATGATTATTTATTAATAATATTAATTAATTAATAATTGTTTATATCTGTTGATTAATTAATTAGTTAATTAATTAACTCATTAAATGTTTGGATAAAGAATTCAAGGCTTAATAACTTTAATTTATTTATTATAAGATTTTACGTATGACAGGGGATAAGGTAGTAAATGGACTTTAATTTATTTATTATAAGATTTTACGTATGATCGGGGATAAGGTAATAAAGGGAAGGACAGGGTAATAAATGGAGGGATAAGGTGGGTGGAATTAATGGAGGGTAGGGAGTCGGTGAATGGGGGGAGATATGACTGGGTAGAGGCCTTCAGGAGGGGGCATTATGAAAAATTGGGAGGAGAGGACTGTATTTTTGGCTGTTGGATATTTTTCTTGTTTTGGAGTTTGGTTTTGGAGGTTGGGTGAACTGTTGCAGGGGGCACTAGGTTGCTGGGAGTTTTGGGCTCAGGGGACAAGAATCCTTACGAAATCCTAGAGCTAGGGAGCCGGATAGGCTGCTCCTAGCTGGCTGGGTGGTTAGTCGGTTTTGGGCAGGGTTTGGTTAGAGCATCAGGCTGGGCAAAGCAACAGAGAGGATAGTCGGATATTGGGATAATAGCATCAGACAGAGGTATTTTTATTTATGAACTTGCTGGGTTATGTGATGATTATGTAATTTATTTTCATGCTGTGGATAAATTTAATTTCTGTTGAATATTAAATTCTTATATGATGATTAATGAATTACTTATGCGTTGAATTTTTTTTTATGTTTAATTGTATGAATTTTATTAGGCTTAATAAATTTAGGTCTCTACAGTGTGTGTGTGCGCACACACACGCACATGTATGTATGTATGTATATGTTATACATATGTGTGTGTGTGTGCGCGCACACATACACACACATGGAAATTGTCCCATGGATGGAAAACCCAAGAACTAGTCCATGTTCTCTCAATTTATTTCAAATCAGATTCTCATTAGATATGCATAACTCAAAAGAAGGCCCAAAGTCAACACAAAGGATTTACATTAGGTGTTGGTGAGACTTGAACCTTGGTGGATGCTACATTAACACCCCACGTTTACCCACTAAATAAGTTGTGCATGTGTGTACATTACATACATACACCTCTCTCTCTCTCTCTCTCTCTCTCTCTCTCTCTCTCTATATATATATATATATATATCTTAACCCCAAAATCTATCAAGGATTGAGACAAATCAAAACCATTGAAGTGTGTTATCACATAAGTTGTAGGTTGGGAAAAGCCCGACCCAACCACCAATTGGTGACAACTAGGAGGGAACCTACCCACTATCACCTTAGGCAGGTGTCCCCCTCACTTTAGAGGTGAGGTAGTCACCTCAAGGGGGGAATCCCCATGACCCTAGGGGGAAATGAGATTTAAAATGATAAATATGAATGGATGTCCCTAGAGGTCAATTCTAAGTGGTATGAAGAGCTTGGGAAAGAGTCTTGGGAAGTTTCAAGGATTTCCAAATGAGTTGAGTGACCTTTCAAGTGTGAATACCTGCCCGAGACATAAGGAAAACAATGCATATAATGTAATATGTTAGTTGGATGAGAAAGTTAAGATTTCTATCCCTAATTGCAGCAAGATAAATGATATATATCAGCTCAATAAACATAGCAAAGGATGCAATAAAAAGTGCTAAGCATATGATAAAATAGACAAGAGGCAAGCTATTGAAAGCTAGCTCAACTCACTGATGATTAAACAATAACTTTAGCACAAAAAGCAAGGCTGAAAAAAAATGTTGCTACAGTGATATTATCAGCCTTATGGCTGTAGCAAACCAAGCGTAACAACATAAAAATCAGCCTCTAGAAACCACCTCTAACTAGCCCAACAGGTGCGCTAGGCTCAGTAAAGAGTTAGGATAAAGTTAGGGGTAAATCCTAGGGTTAGTTTAGGAGTTATTAACCGTTAGAGGGTTAGTTTTCTGCAACCCTAATGGCTGTAGGTTAGTTTTGTAACAACAACAAGAAGTTGTGGTTGAAAGGGTATGCCTCAATGAGGAAAGGGAGCCAAAGGCACAATGAACACTTTCCTAAAGAGACAACTTTAAAACTTGAAATTTGTACGTTTACCAAGGCAACAATTTATTTCTCTAATGCAACAAGTAAATGAATAGTACCTTCAATAATTGGGTTAATGGAATCAAGCAAATAAAGAGCTAGAGGTACTACCTCCTTTGGGGTGTAAATCCTCTTACTCCCCAAGCCAAGTTTCTCTAGCTAGTGTTTAGGCTAAGAGGGTGTATGCCCTTATACTTCTATTAACAAACCCTTGTTAAACCAATAACATGTAAGCATAAAGTGATGGAGACTAAGGTGGGGGTGTATTCCCTTATACTTCCCACTTAGCTCTAGCAAATAAACTTGAATTGAACAACAAATGATAGGACAATGTAAAAAAGCTTACCAATTCAAGGAAAAAGCTAAGAAAAACCACCACAATAGCTAGAAAGAAGCATTCTAAGGCTAGCGCATCACTTCCATCAAACAATAGTCCAAGAGATCACCATAAACATGAGAACAAGAGAGAGAACTAGCCAAAGATAGCAAAAATTTCAGTCCAATACTTCTCCAAATGGGAGAGTTATATTATGAAATGAGATCTTATGATCTCTATTTATACAAAATGTCTCCAAAATAGTTTTCCACATAATTTTAGTGTAAACCACAAGTCTAGGGGTCAACAACCCTAATCTTCCCCCTTTACACAAATAATATTAAACAATTCACTTAAAATTTACTTTTACACAAAAATAAACCTTAACTTAAGGTGATGTCACCCCTTTAGGGGACTTTTTGACACTAGTTGGTGTTTGAGGAGTGTAGTTAGGCTTCCCAAAGCCACATGTCAATCATCTAAGTAATTTCTTCATGGTGAACGTCTCTTTATCCTCAAAATTTTCTTGTGTCAATGAATGCTAACCTCACCACCAAACCCTAGCCCTTCTAGATGACGTCATGCCTCCAAAGGTGACATTTTGCCTCTCTTAGTCAATTTTTTTGGCATGTGAGGGCTAGGTTATGTCATCCAAAATGTCTTCTAGGCCTCTGAAGGCATGTCTCTCTCATCCAACATGCGGGCCCTTGGCATCCACCTGTGGGATTCAAGCCCCATGGAAGCCCAAACTAGGATTGTTCCTCCAAAAATGTCCACCAACTAGGTCCTACAAAGACAAATAAGCACGCCCTCCAAGGATCTCAAGTCAAAATATCATGATAAGTAAATCAAGTCAATAAATGAGCCACCTAAGCATATGCATCAAAGCTTACCCTGTCAAACAATTAGATGCTCAAAGACATTATGCGACTTGCCAAGCTTGGATATGGGAGGGTTGACACAGTGTCCTATTGGGTAGATCTTTCCCTAGGTCAATGAGTGTTTCCAAGAGATCCCTCTCTAATCCATGTAAAGTGGATGAAGTGGTTAAGGATAAAGACTCAATGGGCATGGGGTTCATGGCATACAAGGGGTTATAGTGTCTCATTCATGGGTGCCTTTGTAGAGGGTGCATGGAACCTTCGTTTGCAATGCAATTTTTCCAAGCCCATCATTTTTTCATTTTTTTTTTATTTCATGTTTTAGGGATGAGTTGAAGGCCATTGTCTTGGTGTGGTGTCCAAAAGATGACAATGTCACTCACAAATACTTTGTGGAAATGAGATGGTTGGCTCGTGATGAGAGCCCCTTTCTCTCAGTTGTGCAACTGAAAGCCGCTACCCTGGCTTGGTGGCGAGATGATGGTAATGTCATACCGCTAGATACCCATGATCATGATAGGTTGACTCATAATGAGACCTCCTATCCTTCAACTAACCCCTAAACATTCTATCATATTTTTCTTGCGGGCCCCCCTTTTCTTACAGATAATCATTTCATTTCTTTCTTGGGGGATCCCTGGGCAAAGCATCTAGAAGATTTATATACAGGATTTTATCTTTTACCCAACAACAATCCCTCTAGGCCTTCAACCCCTTCTTCCCATAGAATGAGGGACAAGCCCTTCTTGGGTCAATACACCCTAAAATCCCAAGAGATAAGGAAATGGGTGGTTTAAGTGATGAAAAGTGGTAAGTATGGTCGGGAACGGTACGATGGCTCTCCAAGGGAGTTCCTAGTAGTAAACCCATTCCCAAGGAAGACCACTTACTAGGGCACAATGTCAACCACCAAGGTGGAGCAAGAAAAAAGTCATAATGTCCAAGTATAGGTCATGAAATCTAAAGCAGTCTAAGATACAACATACTCAAATGCCTCAAATATTGAAATGACACTCACCATAATACATGACTTGTACCTCATGGAGCAAGGCCCATTTCCTCTCAGAAGCCAGCTAGTGTGGTAGATGCCATCTGAAAATCTATGACCTCTGTGGTGGTGAGAAGGGTCTCCATCTATGCAAATGGATATTGTTGGTCATGTAGTCTCTCGACACTCCATATTTGCAACCTGAGGGCCTCGATACATAATCTCCTTAGTTATCCCACAAAAAGGGGATAACATCTGTCTCCTACTTGGGGACATGTGCTCTCCGTAAAGTGCATGAGAACCACATCTCCCGGTAGGCCCGTGCCTGCCAAAATTTAGAAAAAATCATCAGTGCATCTAGGGTGGTGTTATCACCCTTTATATATATATATATATATACTTTCTAAACTAAGCATGAAATCGATATGCAAGTAGAGAAAAATGGAATATGAAATGCATCTAAAATAATATGAGCAATCAAGATGTAAATGCAAGGAAATCAAGATGACCTACCTAGTAACCTGGGGCCCTGGGGCCCTAAAGATCAAGTGATGGGTGATGTCAGGTAAAGGCATACAACCAGTGCAACCAACTAATCATCTCGTCAAAGTATCTCCCCCTATGCTAAATCATGTAATAAAACAAAGATAAGTCAAGCACATAATGATCATGAGTATAAGTACACATATAATCTATCATGAAATAAAACTCATGGAGATGGGTGGGAGGGAGGAAATCCTGCTGGAAAGAGAAACCATCAGCCTGATCATCCCTCTTAAAAGTGTAGCCATAATCCTGATCAATCCATCTATGAAGAGAGATACCATATATAGACGATAACTCGTCTTCATCTTCACTTAGAAAATCATTTCTCCCCGAAGGATGAGAAAGGACAAGAGATCCCAAGAAAACCCTATGATTTCCCAAACAAGAGGAAACATGGTAAGGCACAACCTTAGAGAGAAAATCCTCCGTCGAATTTAGGAAACATATCTTCTTTGTCTGCAAATTCCTACCCAAAGTCTCATCATGAAAGTACTTATGTTTGGTAGTGTCGACCTTGGACTTCTTTGGGTTGGCCATGACCTGGTGTCTATCAAAATATGAGCACAATGGTTGAAAATCCTCATATAACAGATCTGCATCCGCAAAAGGGCATGCATCAAGGGAAGAATGAAGATCACTCTGAATATGCTGCGACAAGTCGTCCTCGAAAGGGCAGAACAAATATGTAACCATATCATCATAATGCTGTCAAATATCTAAACCATACACATATGAAGACTAGTCCTCTAAATATGACACTCCAACCCCCTTTTCCTGAGAGATACCCTCAACCTCATAAATGGGATCTCTATCAATAATGAAGCAAACCACATCCCATATACGTCTCCCAACCCGTATGAAATCATCAATTTAGTCGTCAACTATACCCAAGTGTTGTTCCACGAATTCATCAACATCATAGGAGCTGATTACTTCTTCACAAGATTGGATATCTTTGTTTCCTTCAAATGGGAAATCAGATAATAACGTTTCATTTAAGCCTTTCGCAAGAGAGACTTCAGATCCTTTTGGCATTTTTCTTCATTTCCAAAGTCATGGAACAAAACATCATCAACGTTTTCAAAAGGGTTATAACTTATCATGTTCTCTTCTTGATTTGCAGGAGAAGATGTCTGGATATCCTCATCAAGTGGAAGGGAGAATACTTCACCTTCATCACATATCTCATCGAGATCTTCTTCATCGGGATATTCTTCAAGTTTTTCTTCATGAATATGTTCTTCGACCAAGTCTTCATTATCTTCAATAGGATCAAAGAACTCACCATATTGATCTTGATAAAGCGCTTATAGAGTTCTTCGGGCATGAAGAGTGGTTCAACATCATTTGGGAATCTTTCCTGATACCCATATTTCTCAGTTACAACATCGTCTAATGAATATGTTCCAAAATATGCAATGGCTACTTCCCAGGCTGAGTTTGGGGTAGGCCTTTTCTCATAATCACCGATGACGGCATCAATCTCTTCTTCTCATTGTTGACAAAACTTAACTAGAAAATTCTTATCGGGGAAAAGTTTCATTAGTTGTTCACAAAACTTGAAATCTTCATCTCTGCTTTGCTTGAGACACTCAAAATTTTCCTCATTGCTTTTGTCAACTTCTTGTCTTTTAACTATTTTTTCAACAAACTCTGGAAGAAGCGTTTCTCTCAAGGATTCAATAGGATCAAGATCAAAACCTTCTCTCGAAAAAGCATCCTCTAGGTCCTGAATTGTATCTTCAAGACTTTGAGCTTCTGGTCCCCAATGTTTGAGGAACTCTCTGATGAGGATCGTCAAAGAAGATATACTTCTTGGATTGTAAGAATCCTTGATCCAATTTCCCTGTTCACTTCCCAAGGACAACAAGAACAACCACATGCATACATCCTCATGTTGTGCACTCAAAATGCAGATGCATCTGGTATACTCAACAACATGTGTTGCGACCGACAATGGATTACCATCAAAATTTGGGAGGAGATCGAATTGGTTTACCAGGCACTTTTTTTGATATCCGTCAATAGATTAGAGATCCAAGGATTTGTATGCTTCATGAAATCTCCACAAAGCCATGT
Source organism: Picea mariana (assembly GCA_032191745.1). NCBI lineage: Eukaryota > Viridiplantae > Streptophyta > Pinopsida > Pinales > Pinaceae > Picea > Picea mariana. Next base: position 109,879 of record JASDQU010438436.1, read on the forward strand.
TTCCATTACTTAGGGTAATGCCTCAATGGAGTCGCTAGATGAGCTCAAGGTTCATCAAAGGAGGGAAAGGGATAAGGTGGGTTCTTGGAAGGTGGAGTCGCCGGATGAGCTTCAATAGGAGCTCATCAAGAAAGGTGGAAATGAAACGTCCCTTAGGTGGAGTCGCCGAGAAAGCTAGGGTAAAGGCTTCAGGATAGCTTGCCAAAGTGTCGTTAGGTTCCAAAGATGATTCAAAATCCTCCCCAACAACGACGCCAAAATGTTATCACACAAGTTGTAGGTTTGGAAAAGCCTGACCCAACCACCAATTGGCGAAAACTAGGAGGGCACCTAGCCACTGTCACCTTAGGCAGGTGTCCCCGTCACTTTAGAGGTGAGGTAGTCACCTCAAGGGCAGAATCCCGGTGACCCTAGGGGGAAATGAGATGTAAAATCAGAAGTATGAATGGATGCCCCTAGAGGTCAATTCTAAGTGGTATGAAGAGCTTGGGAAAAAGTCTTGGGAAGTTTCAAGTGTTTCAAAATGAGTTGAGTTACTTGCCAAGTGTGAATACCTACCCGAGACACAAGGAAAAAAATGCATATAATGTAATATGTTAGTTGGATGAGCAAGTTAAGCTTGATTTCCCTAATTGAGGAAAAGATAAATGATATATATAAAATCAATAAATATAGCAAAGGCTACAATATAAAGTGCTAAGCATATGATAAAATAGACAAGAGGCAAGCTAGTGAAAGCTAGCTCAACTCACCAATGATTAAGCAATAACTTTAGCACAAAAAGCAAGGTTGAAACAAAAGAATGCATGAATATTACCATCCTTATTGTTGTAGCAAACCAATCTTAACAGAAGAAAAATCATCCATTAGAAACCACCTCTAACTATCCCAATAGGTGCACTAGGCTTAGTAGAGAGTTAGGATAAAGTTAGGGCTAAATCCTAGGGTTAGTTTAGGAGTTATTAAGCGTTAGAGGGTTAATTTTATGCATCCCTAATGTCTGTAGGTTATTTTTGTAACAACATCAAGAAGTTGTGGTTGAAAGGGGACACCTCAATGAGGCAAGGGAGCCAAAGGCTCAAGGAACACTTTCCTAAAGAGACAACTTTAAAACTTGAAATTTGTACGTTTACCAAGGCATCAATTTATTTCTCCAATGAAACAAGTAAATGACTAGTGCCTTCAATAATTGGGTTAATTGAGTCAAGAAAATAAAGAGCTAGAGGTACTACCTCCTTGGGGGTGGAAATACTCTTACTCCCCAAGGCAAGTATCTCTAGCTAGGGTTTAGGCTAAGAGGGTGTATGCCCTTATACTTCTCTTAGCAAACCCTTGTTAAACCAATAACATACAAGCATAAAGTGATGGAGACTAAGGTGGGGGTGTATGCCCTTATACCTCCCACCTAGCTCTAGAAAATAACCTTGACTTGAACAACAAATGATAGCACAATGTAAAAACGATTACCAATTCAAGAAAAAAGCTAAGACAAACCACCAATAGCTAGAAAGAAGCCTTCCAAGGATAACACATCACTTCCATAAACCAATAGTCCAAGAGATAGCCATAAAAAAGAGCACAAGAGAGAGAACTAGCCAAAGATAACGAAAATTTCAGTCCAATACTTCTCCAAATGGGAGATTTATGTTATGAAATGAGATCTTATGATCTCTATTTATACAAAATGTCTCCAAAATAGTTTTTCCACATAATTTTAGAGTAAATCACAAGACTAGGGGTCAACAACCCTAATCTGTCCCCTATACACAAATAATATTAAACAATTCACTTAAAATTTACCTTTACACAAAAATAAACTCTAACTTAAGGTGACATCATCCCTTTAAGGGAAATTTTGACACTAGGAGCAAGTCGTTGGTGTTGGAGGAGTGTAGTTAGGCTTCCCAAAGCCACATGTCAACCATTCGAGTCATTTCTTCATGTTCAAAGCCTCATTCTCCTCAAAACATACTTGTGTCAATGAATGATAACCTCACAACCAAACCCTATCCCTCCTAGATGACGTCATGCCTCCAAAGGTGACGTTTTTCCTCTCCTAGGAAAAACGTTTGGAATGTGAGGGCTAGGTTATGTTGTTCACAATATCTTCTAGGCCTTCGAAGGTATGTCTCAAACTAGGCTTGTTCCTCCAAAACTGTCCACCAACTAGGTCCTACAAAGACAAATAAGCATGCCCTCCAAGGATCTCAAGTCAAAATATCATGATAAGTAAATCAATTCAATAAATGAGCCACCTAAGCATGTGCATCAAATATTACCCTGTCAAACAATTAAGTGCTCAAAGACATTATGTGACTTGCCAAGCTTGGATATGGGAGGGTTGACGAGGTGTCCTATTGGGTAGGTCTTGCCCTAGGTCAAGGAGTGTTTCCAAGAGATCCCTATCTAAGATATGTAAAGTGGATGAAGTGGTTAAGGATCAAGACTCAATGGGCATGGGGTTCATGACATGCAAGGGGTTGTAGTGTCTCATTCACGGGTGCCTTTGTAGAGGGTGTGTGGCACCTTTGTTTGCAATGCAATTTTTCCAAGCCCATTGTTTTTCCATTCTTTGTTTATTTCATGTTTTAGGGACGAGTTGAAGGCCATTGTCCTGGTGTGGTGTCCAGAAGATGACAATGTCACTCAAAAACACTTTGTGGAAATGGGAAGGTTGGCTCATGATGAGACCCCCTTTCTCTCAGTTGTGCAATTGAGAGCCACTACCTAGCTTGGTGGCCACATGATGATAATTTCATACCGCTAGATACCCATGGTCATGATAGGTCGGCTCGTAATGAGACCTCATATCCTTCAACTACCCCCCTAAGCATTCTATCATAATATTCTTGTGGGTCCCCCTTTTCTTACAGATAAGTGTTTCATTGCCATCTCGGGGGATCCCTGGGTGAAGCATCTGAAAGTTTTATACATAGGATTTTGTCTTTTACCCAACAACAATCCCTCTGGGCCTTCAACCCCTTCTTCCCATAGAATGAGGGACAACCCCTTCTTGGGTCAATACACCCTAAAATCCCAAGAGATAAGGAAATAGGGGGTTTAAGTGATGAAAAGTGGTAAGTATGGTTGGGAACGATACGATGGCTCTTCAAGGGAGTTCCTAGTAGCAAATCCATTCCCAAGGAAGACCACTTACTAGGGCACAATGTCAACCACCAAGGTGAAGCAGGGAAAAAGGCATAATATCGAAGCATATGTCATGAAAGCTAAATTAGTCTAAAATACAACATACTCAAATGCCTCAAATATTGAAATGACACTCACCATAATACCTAACTTGTACCTCATGGAGAAAGGCCCATTACCTCTCGGAAGCCAGCTGGTTTGGTGGATGCCATATGAAAATTTATTACCTTTGTCGTGGTGAGAAGGGTCTCCATTTGTGCAAATGGATACTGCTGGTCATGTAGTCTCTCGACACTCCATATCTGCAACCTGAGGGCCTCGATACATAATCTCCTTAGTTATCCCACAAAATGGGGATAACAAAGTGCAAAGATTTACTCAATTTTTTGTACTTTAAGAAAATAATTGTGTCTCAAGGATTTGATCCCTCTCTATGCTTGGTAAATCTGGTGTTAAGATAGATCCAAATTGGTAAGTTATTTTAACATTTTGGTTTTACAATTTTTTTGAATACGTAGTACAATTTATTACTTTGTTTCTCCTTTTTTATAATGTTAGTGATAGTTTGTTTCTCCTTTTTTATATGTTATATGAGCTTTTTTTATATTTTATAATTTTGAAAATAAATCAAGGAGACCTAGCAAGATGACTTTAGAATCCCTTGTCTACTATACATAATCACTTAAGAAATGCAACAAAGAGAGAGAAGCTAAATTGTATGCAAACCTAAAAATATATGCTTGAGAGAAAATTTTCCTTTGAGGAAAAAATCGGAAGACAAATAGATTATAAATTTACATTGTTTGAGAATAAGATGCATATAATAGAGCAGAGAATACAAGAAATGAAACTAGGTACGAGGAATTAGAACAAAAAAATGAGGGTGGAGAGCATGAAAAGTTAGGAAGTCAAATAATGACATAAAAAATTCAAGAACTTGAAGAGAAGTTCAACAACACTTTGGCTCTAAGCAATATGGAAACAAAATCAGATATCAAACCCATCAAAGCATAAATGAGTACATTAATAAAGTTAGAACACAATAAAAGAGTGTTAAGCATCATAATTTTTGGCTTAAAAGAAGGAAAAGACCATTTGGACCTAGTTAAATAAGAGATACAAACTAAGTTACAAATTGAAACAACTTGCATCGTAAATGTGGAAAGATTAGACAAAATAATAGAGCATAGAAATAGATCAATTCAAGTTAAGGTAAGATGCACCAATAATACATATGACATACTAAGTGAAACTTCTAACCTCAAAGGGTTGGGAATATTTATAAACAAAGACCCAATTTCTATGAATCTAGCTGAACTAAGGAAAGAAGTTCAAAAGGTAAAAGATGCCAAGAAAGAAGTGAAATGGGCAAAAATAAGAAAATAAGAAAAAATAGAGAATATCAACCAATTGTCACTAAATAGGAATTCAAAA
>JASDQU010438437.1:0-16021 GCA_032191745.1 Picea mariana
GTGTATTTCTCAGTGATCTTGTTCTTATGATGCTCTTATCTATTGAAATGCAAAGAACTATAATAATGGCATAAACATTAACACCAACTTCTCCTTCATAGCAGCTCCCTTGCATGCCTTAACCAGTGTGAAGAACACTTTTCAGTGGGAAGGAAAGAAACAAAAATATTTCGACACTTTGAAGGGGAAGATCAGTACCGCACCAGTATTAGCATTGTCAAATCTTCAACAAAATTTTGAGATCAAGTCAGATGTCAGTGGATACACCATGGGTGTAGTATTGATGCAATATCGTAAGCCTATATGTTACCACTCTGAAAATTTTAACCAAGTTGTTGTTAACTATCCTACATATGATAAAGAGTTTTATTCATTACTCCAGAGTGTAAATAAATGGAAGCACAACTTGTTAGGGAAGGAAACAATCATACATATTGATCACCAACCCTTACAATATCTTCAAGCACAGACCAAATTGCAACAATCTCGACACTACAGGTGGATAGGTTTTCTACAACAATTTCACTTGGTAATCAAGTACAAAAAGGGTACAAGTAACAAGGTAGTTGATATGCTTTCTAGACCTCCTATTGTTGCTTCTATTGTTTTGAAGAATGCTTCTTTATCTCATGATATCTATATAGAACAATATGTCATCGATGAATATTTTAAAGAAGTATATGCGAAGATAACCCTTGGTGCACATGTAGAGAACTAGTGTCTGCAGGGAAAACTACTCTACCATCTTGGAAAGTTGTGTATTCCTAAAAGTGAACGAGTCCATGTAATACGAGAAGCTCATACTTCTCTTGTGTCTGGGAATTTTTGGATAGGAAAAACAATGGCTCATTTGCAGAGGTTTTGTTACTGGCCTCAAATGAAAGCAATTGTAACTAAATATGTAAAGGGGTGTGTGATGTGTTATACTTGTAAGCCCACTAATAGAAAACTAGGGCTATACTCACCACTTCATGTTCCATCTCATCATGGGAAAGTGTATCCATGGATTTTGTAGGGGGTTTACCAATGACCAAAGGGGGTCATGATTATGTGTATGTTGTAGTGGATAGGTTCAACAAGATGTATATCTTGATGCCTTGTAAAAAGCATATCACTGTTGAGCAGACTGCTAATCTCTTCTCTCAGCTTGTTTGGTTTCACTTTGGATTACCCACATCTATCATCTCAGATTGAGATACTCGATTCCTTGGGGAATTTTGGACTAGCTTGTGGAGAATGATGGACACCAAATTGAAGAGGAGCATTGTTTTCCATCCACAAACCGATGGACAGACAGAGGTGGTAAACCGAACAGTGGTACTTTTTCTTTGAGGCTACTACAGCAAGCGTCCCAAGTTATGGGATGAACATATACCCTATGTACAACATGTGTACAATCGAGTTTTACATTCATCCACTCAGAGTTCACCTTTTGAGAAATGTTTTGGGTACCTACCAAAGGTTCCTTTGGACTTGATGTATGGGAGAGATGTCGATGTAAGTGAAGAATGAACTGAGGCCAGAGCCCGCAAGTTCATCCAGAGGATTCAACAGATACAACAGGCAGTTAGGGAACAGTTGGAGAAAATTCAAGCACAGTATAAATCTCGACATGACAAGCACAGGGTTGATCATTAGTTCTAGGTTGGAGACCGAGTATGGCTTCAGAGATTGAAGGGTGAAGGAAAGAAACTCAAGCCCATTCATTATGGACCCTTCACTATCTTGGAGAAAATCAGTACCAATGCTTTTTTTCTGGATCTTCCACCTCATATCTAGATTTACTCAGTTGTGAACGTTGAGAACTTGAAACCTTTTGAGACTCCCATGATCATGGATCAAGATGAGAAAGTTTCAATACCATCAGTTGATGAGTTTTCACCTGAGTACTTGAATGAGCTACAGGAAGATATCATCCTGGACAGGAGGACGAGGACTTCAAGCAGAGGTGATTTTGATTATCTTCGAGTAGGTTTAAAAGGCACACATCCAAGCAAGGCAAATTGGATCAATAAGGACAAAGTGAGGGGACTCTTCCCTCACTTACCAGTTGATTAATGAAATCTTTTGGTGGTCTAAAAATCTCTCAGTGGAAAGGCGTGATCCAAAAAGGATCCAGAGAAGTCTATGAATAACTCAGAACTCACAGAGGCAACTCAGAACACTTAGAATGGCTCCAACAGACAAAGAAAGGGAAAAAATTCAAATTTCCCAAAACTCGGTGAAAATGGCATGATCATGAAGATCGCATCGCAATCTTTCTAACGATGCGAATGGCTCATCAAATGGAGTTACGGTTTAAAAGATATTTGCAGTCAAAGTCGTGGTCAAACATGGCCATTGAGCAGGGGGCACATCATCATCCGTATTGCTCACGTCAGCAGCTGACATGGCATGATGACATCATCATATGGGCTGCTAACGTCAAAATTCTACGTGGCATCACCATAGGATGCCACATGTCACCTGTCAATGGGATTTTGGGGGGTCCATATGGACCAATAGAAAAGTGCCACGTGGAACCACCCATGAAGCACCATGTGTCAGGTACAGAATGACAGGGCAATGACATCAACAGGTAGGTGGACTAATCAGCAAGCACCACATGGCCCAACCAACATGCGACATGTGGCATCCCCGAAACGCCCAATATTAACCCATGAATGAATTTCGTTTAAAAAAAAATGCCAGGTCTACCAAATCTGGTGGACCACGCCAATTTTAACGGTCATTGGAAGTACCTCTAGAAAGTACACTAAACTTAGTGGGGGAGTGAATATATTTTAATATATATATAACCAACGTTCCAAAATGGAATTTGGTGGGATTCGACCCAGGAACCTCTGCGATGCCCAAGCCTTAACAACTTCACCCATAAGCAATGTGCCACAGGTACCTCTTAGTACATTAGTTTGTAGTTATTACTTAAAAGGTGCATTCTTCCAAGAGCTAGGGGGAGAGGCCAGGACTGTATGGACTTGTGGGCATGGATTTCGAGACAAAATTGTCATCATTTCAGGTTGCAGAGAGCATAGAAACTGAGACAAAATTATTCTTGGGCATGGGAGTGGCTAAGTCGGATCGGAGCATGGAGACAGACATTTTTTGGTAATTCGACGCCACGAATTCAGTGGTGATGTCTGTTTTCTGATCTGAGCATTATTTCTACAGCTTGATTTCAGAATGAGGTATATTTATGTATTTGCCAAATTCTTTTGTTGAGTTAATGAAAGAGCCTACCCATTTGAGAGTAGGACTCGAAGACGTAGTCCACCAGGGATGAACTTCGTTATCAAGTTTTTGTGTTCAGATATGATGCTTATGTCTCTTCATTTTTAAGTTTTACCTTCTTTAATGATGCACTTAATTTATGCTTGTTTAATGCAATTCTTTATAAGTCACAATGAAAAGATCTTGGATCATCCAAATCTGAGATCAATCTTTGAAAATGTCCCTACATCCTTTAACTAGTCAAAGAGATCATCAATCCTTGGTAAAGGATACTTATTCTTTATAGTTACTTTCTTTAATTGTCTGAAGTCAATACACAACCTCAATATCCCATCTTTCTTCTTCACAAATAAAATTGGGGCACCCCAAGGTGACACACTTAGGCCTATATACACCTTCTTCATAAGCTCTTCAAGCTGCATTTGAAACTCCTTCAACTCTGGTGTACTCATCCTGTAGGAAGTCTTGGATACTGGAGCTACTCCAAGCATTAATTTTATATAGAAATCAATATCTCTCTTTGGGGGTAGTCCTAGTATCTCCCTAAACACATCCCCAAAATCTTTTAGAATTGTAAGATCCTCAAGATTTGGCACCTTATCCTTAGGTGCTTCTTCCATATGAGTTGCAAATATTTGGTAGCCCTTCTTGTAGCACTTCTTCAGATGCATTGTTGAGATCTATCGAATAGTAACTATCCTCGGAATTCCTTGGACTATTCTTGGGTTCCCTTCCTCATTCAAGCAAGTGAATTTCTTGTTATGACAGTCTAAGAAAGCATGGTGTTGGTCTAACCAATCTGTACCAATTAGAAAGTCATATGAACCCAAGGGCAGGATGTTCAAATATTTCTTGGTACGTATCCCATTCATGTCCACTGGACATAATTTAACCAGCTCAACAACCTTTCTCTTGGATCTTGTAGCCAAATGCACCAGCCAAGATTTCCCATGCTTGTTTCTTGTCAATTGCAATATTTCCACTACCTTAGGATCTATATAGCTATGACTAGCTCCTAAATCTATTAAAATAGTAAATTCATGGTTATTGATCATACCTTCTACTTCAATCATGTGTGATTGAAACTCAGCTTTGTTGTTTTCCAGGGTTGCATAGATCCTTGGAACACTTATACACATGTCCTCCACTATTTCAACTTGCTGTACATTGTGGACAGCTCTCACTTTGTCTCTTTTGTGAGGACAATCTCTATAGTTATGGTCTCCTTTACAACCCCAACATTGAATGGGTGTCTACCTTGGCCTTTTCCCACCTACCTCGGTCGTTATGTGCTCTCTAAAAGGTGGTAGTCCTTGAGGATTGTTTGTAAAAAATGGTGGCTTGTTCCCCTTCTGCCTATGTTCCCTCTTAAACTTCTTCTTGTCTTCCCAAGCTCTTTGGAAAGTAGGCTTTCCCTTATGTTGATCATATAAGCACTTGGCTCTCATTATGGTTTCATCCAAAGTCTTGGGATCATCATATTGAATCAGGTCACTGATAAAGGATGGAAGCCCACTCAGATACCTCTGAATCTTAACGGTCTCATCTTTGATGAAGGAGACATACTTCAGCAGTTCTAAAAATCTCATTTCATACTCATCAATGGTCATGCTTCCCATTTGAGTTCAAAGAACTCTTTCATCTTTTTGTCATAATACCTCTTGGTTAAGTATTTATTCTCAAAATGCTTCTTGAATTCCTTCCAAGTCACATTTTTCTCTCTAATGTGTTGCACTTGCACAAGTTGATCCCACCACATGGATGCCTTTCCTTTTAGTTGTTAAATAGCAATTCGTCCTTCTGCGTGAGAATAATAGTTATGCAATTGGAAGTACTTCCTCATGCCTAACAGCCATGTCTCAACATCTTCATCCTTCTTTTGTTCACCATCAAAAGAAGGAGGTTTGATCTTCTTCATTTCTCCTTTAAATTCATCCACCCCATACCTCATATTCTTCCTGGTAGCGGATGGACTTGAGCTGATATGTACTCTCCTTTTGGATTGCCTTTGAGAGTGATGGTGATGTCTTCTACCACTCCTTGATATTCCTTTTTCCTCAGGGGTCTTGTGGCTTCCTGATTTGTTGGATCCACTCTCCTTATCCAACTTCTTTTCAATTTTGTCTAGGATGTTATAACCCTAAATTGCACCATACATGCATACCTGGCATTTGGCCCTCTTACTTGCTACTTTTTCCAAGCCATCACTGAGCATCTCTTCTTACAAACACTATTTTTGAAGATGTACGTGCCCTACACCACTACTGCCCACATACACACACTTTTTGCACCACTATAGCTCGCGTACATACACTAGTTTCACCATTATAGCCCGTGTATACCCACAAAATTTGCAAAAATTAAAAACTTGCAAGGAATTCGTTGAGATTATGGGCTATTGGGTATTTTTCCAACTGTCCCACCACCTATAGCCCATCACCCAACCTAATAACCATCATTTTGTCATATAAAAGGAGGTTTTGGGGTCTCATACCAGAAAGAAGCATAAGAACAGTGAAACTCTACCTGTTTCACATTCCCTCCTTACCCCAAATAATTGCAGCCACCTTGTGAGATTTGCATCAGAATTTCCCATTCTATCCATTTTTTCTCCATTCTAAGCCTATGCCATTTCCTTAGAATAAGTGTGAGAGGATAAAGATACGTGGAAGTGCACTTGGAGCTTGGTGAAGAGGAGCCCAGACCAGGTTCATGAAGTAGTTCATCGATCTCATTGTAAGTAAACATTGTGATATCAATAAAAGGAATACTTTTTATGTCCCGAAATATGATGTCTCAAATATTTGTGTTTGATTTATGTTTTATACTAACATCTAACCCATGATTCATATATGAGATGCATGTTTGTAGTTCCCTATTTATCTTTTTGTGAATGCAGGCCAACCTTGGGAGGAGGCTTGTAGTCAGTGGAACAATCAAACGTGAAAGGATCGACATCGGACGTGGAGTAAAAGGTAGAGTTACCGGATCTTTTCACTTTGTATCTCATGCATGAATTTGGGGTATATTCTGGGGAGTTATAAAAAGTAGAAGACTTTTAGACGGTTAGATCTACTTACATGTTGAACTCTAGTGTAATCCAAGGGGGGTTTCCCGCTATAGCACAGGCTCTGTATTAACTTCATGTTGAAGTCTTCATGTTAATATTTGGTTTTCATAAGCTTTTCATTATCATCTTTGTGACTCTGGACATCTTTTTGCAAATTTCTAATGGTCTCTACCATATTCATGTTATCATCCTTTGCTTCTCCATGTTCATTAGAGTTTGTTCCTTCCATACCCAAATGGACATTCATTCCTCTGATGTCATCTTCCTAACTATAAGCCTCTTATGCATCATCCATCTCTTTGCACTTGTGATGACTCTGTTCTGTTATGACAGCTGTAATTCTGCAAAAAATGTGCAGCCAATAGAACTTTATCAGGCTAATTGTTCTCAATAATTTCATGAAAACACAAACCATTCTTATTTATTAATATATCAGACTTCTTTTCCGGTGATTTCTTGAGAAACTGACTGTTCAGTTCCAATATCTGGGTGAAATTTATCTTCTACAATTCAAGACCTTTCCAATGCCTACTTCCATGCTTAATTCTAAGTTTTGAGCAGGAAATTATCGATACTTGAACAATTTGTCTTTTCAGTGATGCAATCCCTAAACATAGATTCTTCCATATCAAAGCCGAATTGTCCCTTGGATTCATGTTGGATTCTCTCTTCAGGTTTACAGGCATTCTTTACTTTGTTAGGTGTAGGTCTGTATAATCAAGAACCTCATGGGCTTCTTATTTAAGCCCTTTTATGTTCTTAAAAACAATTTTTGGGCACTAGCCCTTTTTCTTCCGCCCTCGAATGCATGTGACCATGGGCTATGACCGAGTGTTGGTTGTAAGGAATTTATCTTGTGCTTCAGGCCTTCAAGATCGGGAACTTCGGGCTTCGTAGGTTTTCCTTTCACCTTACCATATTTCCTCCGAACACCGAAGTGGTGAACTTCCGAACAACTACTTCTTTGGAGCTTCAAAGCTCTAGCACTTTGGAGCTTCAGGATTCAAAAGATTTTCCTTCATAACAATCCATTTCTTCCAAACACCAATTCTTTGAATACTCAAAGGACGCACTGATCGATGGTCCTCATTCACTGTTTAGATCTATGGTCAACAGGAGCTATGGGATTCCGTGCTTCGAGAGTTCTGAGGCTCCATCTCGTACTGCTGAATCGGTGAACTCTATGAAGGACTAATATCTATGGTCGACATTCACTTGTCAATGAATGACCGGGATTGACTCCGGCTTCGGCCTTTTATGTGTTAACACTTCGCAACCAAAGACTTTTGTATCACCGAACCGACAACCCCCTAAAATTTCAAGAATCAATGGTCTACGATCTTGGTCGAGATCTACAATGGATAGGAGCTCTGGGACTCTAGGCTTCGGTGGATTCCCATTAGAACTTAACTTTTCTCCTAAACGTCGAACTGGCGATCCACCAAAGTCTAGTCAACAACCACGCACTAGAGGGGTGCTATGTAGCAAATAATAGGGAGTGGACACGTGGTCATATTTGACTGGTGACATGTTTCATGTTCCAATTAGCCCGATCAGTCCTTGAAACACTTGAAAACGATGACACGTGGCAGTATCTAATATGTTCACGTCAACCTAGGTGACGTCAACAGGTTGCGTCACCTCTGTGACTCCTTGACTTCGAAGCTTCAGGCTTTGAAACTTTTCTCTGTAATGTCCCTCAAAACTTTCGAACGTCGAACTTCCAAAATTCTCAATCTCTCGGGGTCCACATAGTACAGTTGTCATCAATCAAGGTGGTTACATGTGGCCCCACCGTTGAGTGACACATGTGTTGAGGAAAAGGTGTGGAACACCTTACTCAATCATTTTCAGATCTCGCTTAGCTAGGACAAGATAGTTGGGAATGTCACCCGGGATTTATAGCCTCAAAAACATTCACTCAATCGGTGAGTATTAATTACAAGGATTAAAGTTGATTTTATAATTTGTATATGTTGCAATGTAAAATAAAATTTATACAAAGCTACTGAAATGTATACATATTTTACAATAAAGTAAGCATGGATACCAAAAGTGAAAAAGTAACCAAGTCATGAAAACACATATATGATATAGAACAACAATCTGATTTTATTTCATTCAGAGACACCAAAAGTGTTTTTCTCTTTACAAACCCCTACGAGGGTATGGACCAAAGTCTGATTTATAGATCTCCGATGGGAACCATACAAAAATACTCCGACGGTAAAGTAAAAATGAAATTAATAATCTAGATCAGTTTGCCACAAACTGTTGCCATTTTGACTCTGCAATATATCTTAATCAGCCATGAAAATTAATTCACAAACAGATATGAATACACAGACTATCAAGGATGAATCAACACCTCTAAAACAAGTGGATGAAAAGTATGGTTCAGTCTTGAACCTTGTTGTCTACAATGATACCATGTTGTCAACAAGAGGATTGGGCTTTCAAGTAAACTCAGAAATGAATGAAAACTAAAACTATCTCATTTAATTAAAGAGCAAACCTTAGTCTTGTCTCCCTCTCTCCTTTTATTCTCCTTTGTCTCTTCATCCAATTGGGATTTTATTATTTTCCAATTAGTTGAAGTAGTTCAACTACTTTTAGTTAGTTAATTCAAATTAACTTAACAAATTAGTTTAGGAGAAAATAATAATAATATATAATTAAGTGTCGTAATTAATAATAACTAAAATAGGTGGGACCCTCTTGTGACTCCCATCAATTATTCTTTCTTAATCATCAAATATAAAGCACAAAAGATAATCATTTAGACCATATGGCACCCTTGTAGCTCCCATGGATTTTTAAACTGGATATTTAAATATCAGCAATAATTTATATCATATCCAAAAAAATATATATATCCACATTATCCACAAAATATCCAAAAGTAAGGCTCGCTGTCAAAAATATGTTGAAACCCATTAAACATTGTTCTCATCACTGAAAAGCATAAAAATAAGCATTTAAAACCCATATTTGTTGCTTTGCTTCCTTTGTCTTTGTTATTTCTACCATTGTTGCCTCTACTGAAAAAGCTCATCCTATAGCAACAGTTTGTCAGTAATGAATCTCTTAATAAACCATACATGAAACTATGCTTACATGAATCAAAAGTTGGCTCTAAAATTAACACGAGATACATGCAAATCCATCCATAATACATCATTTATTAATTTCCATGTGAACAGGGAATAATAGGGTTCATGGAAAATATGGAGGGAGTGTAATTAGCGAAAAATGGTATCATGGAGGGGATCAATATATGAATATTGTTAAACAACTAATAAAACAATCAATTGTGTATATAAAAATATTAAGAATATCAGTCCTCAACCCTTGTTGTATTAACTTTCCTTTGTTTCCACACAGACTCCTTTTTAAAATTATTATCACAGAACAGGGATGAATAAGTGAAATCGGGATCATGAAGGGAGTGTAATTAGCGAAAAATGATAGAATGGTGGGGAAAATATATAGATATTGTTCAAATGAAAAATCAAACCATGATATCTCTGATAAACCAAATATCCTTTTGTTCAAAATGTTAAAGTTTAAACAATACTCTGTTTCCAAACAATAACCCAAAGTTGATGCTTCCTTGACAAAATTGTTCATTGGCCTTCGAAACTGTATTACACAGTAACCGATGTGATATGCCCATAACTTTATTGAACCCAAATAACCATAATAACAATATTGCCATTGTATAATGGAATCAAAACAAGCAGCATCATACTCGCTACACGAAATACCACAACAGTCTGGGAGTGGACAAGTCACAACTCATAATACCAACCCACAGCAAAGTTCTTAAATTCCACAGGGTCCCGTGCAATTCCTCAAAACAAATCTTTGTTCATAATCACCATTTAATCGATCCAATCATTCATCACAATTCCTCATCCATTTCATTAGGGTTCGTATTATTGAATTCGAGCATCAGACATCTTATACACAGGTGTTTGCAAATTCGATAAACATGGCAAGTTTATTTTTAAATGAGGATATGCAACATTTTCTATCGAACTCATAAGCTTCATAAAGACAAACTGTAACTTCCAGCGAATAGGTGAGTGCAATACTTCTTCCATAATTGCCAAGCAAGTGACCAATTAAACCCATTCCCAAGTAAAAGAGAAAGAACAATACTCTCATCACATTTTGGGTAAGCAATGTTTTCACAATAGTTCATAGGGTTCGATGTATAATAGTGACAGTAAGTGGCAGAAGACAGCGAGCTAAAAAACCTAAGGGTTTGGCCGGTAAAAAACATGGAAGGTTTACTGCACAAGTGCCTTACATTTAATAACCACATAGTCGAGGTTATAGTGCGAGTGTGTTGGCATACATGAGTGTTCACAAAAACCTAGAGGTAAGGCAAGGAAAACCCAACTTCAAACAGAGAGGAAAACCCAACAAGAAACTCGAGGCAAAGCAGACCCAACAACACTCCTTTTCTGAGCAAAAATCGTGAACAGCTACAGACAACAAAGACACCCATAACTTTTTTTTTTTTTTAAATGCCAATAGTCTCATAACAACCACCACAAGAAACCAAAGTTTGCAAACAACCAATACACAGTCTGAAAACATCATGACATCTTGAGAAATACACAGACCACGATCAACTAGAGCCAACACTTGATTTAAGAGCAGAGCGAAGTTCATGGATGGAGAAGTAAGAAAAACCCCATACATGTAAAATATTGTGTAAGGATAAATGAACAAGGTGTATACCTCCTCCACGACCGAGCAAGGTGGAGCAGCAACAACTAACAGAGCGCAATGCAAATGACTAGGGTGGCGGGCTCAAGGTGAGTAAGAGTGGCATGCATTTATTGCACGTCGCTTCTCCCTTGGCATTCATTCATGGCTAGTACGAGCCAAGTGCATTATACAACTCACATTCCATTAGCATCCCCATTGATTAATTCAAACCCACTATCCCAAAGTTTGCATACGCTCCAATTTAAAAATGTGCCAACCTTTGCCACCATCCCATTTAGCATATGACTATTTTCTAGGAATACAACTAATATTGCCATCAACACAACACACACCATAATTGTAGCAAGAGTTGGGGTGGTCACCCACATACAACATAGTCCATATAAAATCAAAATCAAATTGGAGTGTTATTCCTTCACCCATTAAAGTAGCATATCACATTTTGCGAGATCTAATCAAGACCACATTCTTTGTTGTTTTAACCATCTTGCCCAGAATTTCTTATCATAAGCATTTTAACCACGATTTGAAGTGAATAAGCTATAGAATATGTGTCGCAACCAACACATAGGCAAAGAAAATATAAGTGTCGCTTCTCCATCATAGTGTCATAAGTTAAAAAAGGGGTCCCACCTACTAGTATATTATTAATATAATTAAATAATAAAGCTTGGTAATCATTTGCGAGCATGGTACCCAACGTTGTTCTTTTAAGCATCAACAACGTGTCAGGTCCCAATCGGTACTAAGGGCCTGTCAAAAGTACAAAAACAAGTGACATGTGGCATACTTAGGGTAGGTCCACGTCACCCTAGGTGATGTCATCATGCCATGTCATATCCAATGCTTCAAGACTTCGACGATTCTTCTCATCGGCACTTTTTCAAAATTGTCGAACTGTTGATCAGGTCCACGTCACCCCAACGTTCTATAATTTCGTCACTTCGAAAGATCTCTTCTCATCTGCACATTTTCAAAACTCCTGAACTGTCGAACAATCTCCAACGGATTTCCCCGAACACTGAAGCGTTGAACCACATGGGGAAATCCAATGGCCCACCTTCTCCTGAATGATCTATGGTTGAGAATCACTTCGAGACTTCAGAGCTTCGGAGCTTCGGGCTACGGGACTTCATAGGATTTCCATGTTGAAACACCACACAACCCTTGGACTGTCAAAACTTCAAATAGGTTGATCTTCTGACACGTGTCCTTAAACACGAATGGTCCATATTAACTCTGGAGTTCGAGACTTTGGGAGGAAGTCCATTCTATGCACACTTCAACCAATTTTCCCGAACTCCAAACCATCGAACCTCTTGGGAAATCCAACGAATCTCCTCCTCCTAGATGATTTATGGTTGTAAATCACTATGAGACTTCGAAACTCCGAGACTTCGGCCCCTTTTCTCAACAGAACGTAAACTGCGTCAAAGTCACGAAGTTCAAAGGACTTGGAGGTTAACTGGTGTGCATCATTTTCATATCTAATGGTTGGAAAGGGTCTGCCTCCCCCCCCCATGTAGATCCCATGGCTCAAATTCAATCTCATGGTTATCAACCACAATTATTGTGATAACTGCTTTGCCATTCCTCTTGTTCTTTCCATTACCACCCAAGAGCTCTCTCAGCGCCCCTCTAGCACACTGTACATCAAATCCTTGTGGGATTTTGACTCCAAATTCCACATTCATGGCCCATCCAGGTTCAGTGTTGAAACCATGGGCTCTGATAACAATTTGTAACGTCCCCAGCTACCCAATTCGAGGCATGCTACCTCGTAGAACCACTTGCTTTCATTTTTGTGGAAAATACCATACTTAATAACTTGAAAACCACATCTACTTTTTGCTAACATACATTTATAATGTAAATTTCAATAGACATAACAGTCCACTACAACACAGATTTATGCGGAAATAATAGTAAAACATACATGCAACAACACATGCAATTCTTACAAATATAAATACATGTAAATGATACACAACATACAAATTAACATAAAAATGGTACTTATATTTTTATGAGAAGACCACCAACTGCATGCAGACCTTCCACGAACCTCCCAGCCTTAGACGATGCTGCTCATCACTCTCAAAAGTGGGTCACCCTCGAGTTGGGACTAAATTCCACCAGGGAAATCGATTCCTAAACTAGGCTAAGACTACGGAAAGTCGCACAGTACAACAGGAAGGATTCTCTCCCATGAGCCAACTTATGCCCACAACTCACAGCCTCTCATTCCCCACATGCATATCCCACCCCAGGAATATGCACCTTCATTGTTCCACATTCCATCAACTGCTCCACTTCCCTTCCAAGGCTTCAGCAACAGGCTAGATCAGGAATTCTCAGAGCTCTGTAGCTGTTGTTGGACTCCCTCCAAAAGAAATCACTTCCCCAGCAATATCTCTCACCTGGAGAGAATTGCTCACAGGCATGACAACCTGCTTCTTCAATCCACAGGCCTGATAACCTGCCTCTTCAAACCACATGCATGAAAACCTGATTCTTTTGTCTAGCTCCTAAGTCAAATAGGTAAAGGCGTTGGCAGCAACAAAACTCTGGTATGGCACAGATGATGGCAACAACAGAAAATGTTAAAGCAGGGTACGGGATCAAGTGAGTAGTGTGTGCAAGTTACAAGGGTCGGCGATGGAGGAGTTCAATGACGGATAGAATGACTGGTGCCTTAGTGCATGAGTGCATGGAGAGAATGGAAAGAATGTTGAGTGAACCCCCACAACGAACTGATTTCCCACATAAAATTGCATGTCCTAAATCGGACACATGTTCTCATGAAGTTGCATGAGCTCCACTTCTCATTCGTTCCCCTTTCCACATGAACTTAGGATAACATGAGTTATTTCCTCAAACCTTAGTCTTTTAGGAATATATATTATAATAATCCCTTGGGTTTAAGCCCTCAATATTAGCCCCTTTTTCCTATCCTCTTAGCCCCTTCCCCTACCTAGTGGAGCTTAGTCCCCCATAATTATTTCTCCATGGTCAATCTACACGCAGTGATGTGTTTTATATTAATGATATGCATAGTTACATATACAAAAATAGGCTCACGTTCCTTTAGCATCACATAAGCCACCTAGCTTATAATCACTTGGATCACCATCCTACAAAACATGTTTACAATTCAACGGGGGATCGGCCTTGGGGTATTACACAGAGTATACATCAAAAATTTTCATACTAACTACTAGACATAAGTTCCAGCTATGCCAACAAGTGGCCTATTTAACATAGATACCTAATATGTAGATAACTTGATAATACACATCATTAATGACAAATGTGCACACTGCCCTCCTCTTCTTTCCCCTCATCAGATTAAGGGGATATTTGTTCTTCAATGTCCATTGGATCTCTAAACTAATGAACCGTCTTATATTCCTTTGGCACTGCCTGAAAAAAATTCTATGTTCCCTCGTTCTCGAATGCCATAGCTAAGGATTCCACGCAATGAGTGAGAGTGAGGCTTTGCGACCTGTTATGTTCAATTTTAAGGGTATCCAATCATTGCTTCTGTTGGATTAATATACTCATTAAATTTTCATTCTAAGTGATACATACCTACTCCATTTCTATAATTTTAGAAGAAGTTATTAATAGAACACTTTGATTATCCCGGATAAAGTCTTCATGTCTAAGCATGAATCTGCATAGCTCACGAGCATCATCATTATCCATAATGGAAAATCCTGCACAATAAACTAGAGGGAAGGACCAATATCCAACAATATTAAGGGATTGCTTGGAATCCAAAATTAAATTCCAAAAATCCAAAGCATTATGCATGTAAACCGAAATCCATACAAAGGGAGCCTAAGGACAAGAAAGAATCACAACACCATGCCATGAAACTAGACACACAACAAAATCAAAATGGCATACACATGCATTACCCCCAATTTCTTTCCTAGTCACACGAAGGCTACAAATTTTTGACCAACCAACATCATAATCGAAAGGAAAAAGTAGAGAATCTGAGTATAAATTGCCCTAATCGCTAGATAGTAAGTTACTAAAATAAGTTACCAATTCCTGTGAATAGCTAGCTCCAAATTTCTCATTCAAATGCTCCAAAATATCTTCAATTTCCCTCGACGCTCTATTCCACTCAAACCACCGCCCTGTCACCACCAACACTCTAGAAGAAGCCTTAGAAATGGAGGAAGTGAAGAAAGAGGGATGGACAAAATTGAGGGGACAATGACAAGTTGAATCATGTTTCTTCTCAGAGATGCATGAGTTTAAAATGAAACCACACCAAATGTTGCCAAAACACTAGCCAAAAAAACATACCAATACACCTAGCTTGAGAAACCACCCTAAAATATTCCTCCACTCGGTCCTCTACTGCACCATTATCCAACCTCGAGAGTACCAAGGCTCTGAAAGACATTCATTAGCCATGAACCAAAGTTTAATTCACATGAGGAAGGAGATGAATATTGTCCTCGGGTCACCCTTCCCAATGTCTTGACACCTCCTCACTATTAATGAATGGCTCATTACAAATTTGATATGCATTAATAACCACTTAACCATATATTTAATGGATGATCATAATATTATGAATCCCATTTTTAAACAAGATCCCAGGACTAAGCTAGGTAGCATGTTTATCCCATTGATCATCGTCCTCATTCAAATCTCTTTTAATATGAAAGAAGGAGACTCTTTCAAAGAGGTTAACTTACTTCTTGGTTCTATAGATGATATTTTTTAGTTTTGATGCTTGGAATGATTTAACAATCATTGCTTTGATGACAATTATTGAGTCTCCAAAAATTGATAGAGTCCTAATACCTTCCTCCTTGGATATGGAGAGACCACACCACAATGCATATGTTTCAACCAAATTGTTTGAAGTGTTTCCTAGACCCCAGGCGAATGTGGTTATTGAAGTTTCTCCAAGATCATGGAGATTCCCCTCCCCCACCCATGTCACCCCTA
>JASDQU010438437.1:16600-31115 GCA_032191745.1 Picea mariana
CTGATATGTGCTCACATCTAACTGGTTATAAATGGCAGCAATGGGTAATGAATAAATGTTGAATGTTAATTGATGAGTTTTAGTGCAAGAGGGAAGTTTTGGGAAAAAGAGCCCCACACTCATTCACCCCCCCTCTAAGTGTGGTAGGTGTGTCCAACAAAAACCAAACAGAGATTGTTTGAGTGGTTGGTTATGTCGTTTGGGCTTCGTAATGCTCCGGCAACTTTCATGTTTGTGATGAATGATGTATTCAGGCCTTTCATAGATGACTTTGCGATTGTATCTTTAAACGAAATTCTTTTTTTTAGCAGGAGTTGGGATGAGCATGTGAGGCATGTAAAGAAAGTATTGGATACTTTGCAAAGGGAAAAGTTGTATGTAAAATTGTCTAAATGTGAATTTGGCAAGACTGCACTTGTATACTTAGGTCATATTGTAGGAGGAGGACAATCGAAAATTGACCCTTCCAAAATTGATGTAATTGTAAATTGGCTTGAGCCAAAAAGTGCAACTGAAGTTCGAAGCTTCTTAGGTGCAGTCCAGTATTGGAGGAGATTCATTCCCAACTTCTCCTTCATAGCAGCTCCTTTGCATGCCTTAACCAGTGTGAAGAACACTTTTCAGTGGGAAGGAAAGCAACAAAAAAATTTCGACACTTTGAAGGGGAAGATCAGTACCGCACCAGTATTAGCATTGTCGAATCTTGAACAATGTTTTGAGATCGAGTAAGATGCCAGTGGATACACCATGGGTGTAGTATTGATGCAATATCGTAAGCCTATATGTTACCACTCTGAAAATTTTAACCAAGTTGTTGTTAACTATCCTACATATGATAAAGAGTTGTATTCATTAGTTCAGAGTGTAAATAAATGGAAGCACAACTTGTTAGGGAAGGAAACAATCATACATACTGATCACCAACCCTTACAGTATCTTCAAGCACAGACCAAATTGTAGCAATCTCGACACTACAGGTGGATGGGTTTTCTACAACAGTTTCACTTGGTAATCAAGTACAAAAAGGGTACAAGTAACAAGGTAGTTGATATGCTTTCTAGACCTCCTATTGTTGCTTCTATTGTTTTGAAGAATGTTTCTTTATCTCATGATATCTATATAGAACAATATGCCATCGATGAATATATTAAAGAATTATATGCAAAGCTAAACCTTGGTGCACATGTAGAGAACTATTGTCTTCAGGGAAAACTACTCTACCATTTTGGAAAGTTATGTATTCCTAAAAGTGAACAAGTCCATGTAATACAAGAAGCTCATACTTCTCTTATGTCTGGGAATTTTTGGGTAGGAAAAACAATCGCTCATTTGCAGAGGTTTTGATACTGGCCTCAAATGAAAGCAAATGTAACTAAATATGTAAAGGGGTCTGTGATGTGTTATACTTGTAAGCCCACTAATAGAAAACTGGGGCTATACTCACCACTTCATGTTCCATCCCGTCCATGGGAAAGTGTATCCATGGATTTTGTAGGGGGTTTACCAATGACCAAAGGGGGTCATGATTATGTGTATGTTGTAGTGGATAGGTTCAACAATATGTGTATCTTGATGCCTTGTAAAAAGCATATCACTGTTGAGCAGACTGTTAATCTCTTCTTTCAGCATGTTTGGTTTCACTTTGGATTACCCACATCTATCGTCTTGGATCGAGATACTCAATTCCTTGGGGAATTTTGTACTAGCTTGTGGAGAATGATGGACACCAAATTGAAGAGGAGCATTGTTTTCCATCCACAGACCGACGGACAGACAGAGGTGGTAAACCGAACAGTGGTACTTTTTCTTCAAGGCTACTGCAGCAAGCATCCCAAGTTATGGGATGAACATATACCCTATGTACAGCAACTGTACAACCAAGCTTTACATTCATCCACTCAGAGTTCACCTTTTGAGACATGTTTTGGGTACCTACCAAAGGTTCCTTTGGACTTGATGTATGGGAGAGATGTCGATGTAAATGAAGAATGAACTGAGGACAGAGCCCGCAAGTTCATCCAGAGGATTCAGTAGATACAACAGGCAGTTAGGGAATAGTTGGAGAAAATTCAAGCACAGTATAAATCTTGACATGACAAGCACAGGGTTGATCATCAGTTCCAGGTTGGAGACCGGGTATGGCTTCAGAGATTGAAGGGTGAAGGCAAGAAACTCAAGCCCATTCATTATGGACCCTTCACTATCTTGGAGAAAATCAGCACCAATGCTTTTTTTCTGGATCTTCCACCTTATATGCAGATTTACTCAGTTCTGAACGTTGAGAACTTGAAACCTTTTGAGCCTCCCATGATCATGGATCAAGATGAGGAAGTTTCAATACCATCAGTTGATGAGTTTTCACCTGAGTACTTGGATGAGCTATAGGAAGATATCATCCTAGACAGGAGGACGAGGACTTCAAGCAGGGGTGATGTTGATTATCTTCGAGTAGGTTTAAAAGGCACACATCCAAGCAAGGAAAAGTGGATCGAGAAGGACAAAGTGAGGGGACTCTTCCCTCACTTACCAGTTGATTAATGAAATCTTTTGGTGGTCCAAAAATCTCTCAGTGGGAAGGTGTGATCCAAAAAGGATCCAGAGAAGTCTACGAATAACTCAGAACTCACAAAGGCAACTCAGAACACTCAGAATGGCTCCAACAGATAGAGAAAGGGAAAAAATTAAAATTTCCCAAAACTTAATGAAAATGGCATGATCACGAATATCGCGTCGCAAGCTTTCTAACGGTGCAAACGGCTCATCAAACAAAGTTACGGTTTGAAAGATATTCACGGTCAAAGTTGTGGTCAAACATGGCCAGTGAGCAGGGGGACATCATCATCCATACTGCTCACGTCAGCAGATGACATGACATGATGAAATCATCATATGGGCTACTAACATCAAAATTCCATGTGGCATCACCATAGGATGTCACGTGTCACTCGTCAATGGGATTTTTAGGGGTCCATATGGACCAATAGAAAAGTGCCACATGGCACCAACCATGAAGCACCACGTGTCAGGTACAGAATGACAGGGCGGCAACATCAACAAGTAGGTGGACTAATCAGAAGGTGCCACATAAGCAATGCGCCACAGGTACCTCTTAGTACATCCGTCCGTGGTTATTACTTAAAAGGTGCATTCTTCTGAGAGCTAGGGGGAGAGGCGTGGACTGTACAGACCTGTGGGCATGGATTTCAAGACAAAACTGTCATCATTGCAGGTTGCAGAGAGCACAAAAACTGAGACAAAATTATTCTTGGGCCTGGGAGTGGCAAAGTCAGATCGGAGCATGGAGACAGTCATTTTTTGGTAATTTGACGCCACGAATTTAGTGGTGATGTCTATTTTCTGATCTGAGCATTATTTCTGCAGCTTGATTTCAGAATGAGGTATATTTATGTATTTGCCAAATTATTTTGTTGAGTTAATGAAAGAGCCTACCCATTTGAGAGTAGGACTCGAAGACGTAGTCCACCAGGGACAAACTTCGTTATCAAGTTTTTGTGTTCAGATATGATGCTTATGTCTCTTCATTTTTAAGTTTTCCCTTCTTTAATGATGCACTTAATTTATGCTCGTTTAATGCAATTCTTTATAAGTCACAATGAAAAGATCTTGGATCATCTAGATCTGAGATCAATCTTTGAAAATGTCCTTGCATCCTTTAACTAATCAAAGAGATCATCAATCCTTGGAAAAGGATACTTGTTCTTTATAGTTACTTTGTTTAATTGTCTGAAGTCAATACACAACCTCAATGTCCCATCTTTCTTCTTCACAAATAAAATTGGGGCACCCCAAGGTGACACACTTGGGCATATATACACCTTCTTTATAAGCTCTTCAAGCTGCATTTGAAACTCCTTCAACTCTGGTGTACTCATCCTGTAGGAAGTCTTGGATACTGGAGCTACTCTAGGCATTAATTTTGTAGAGAAATCAATATCTCTCTTTGGGGGTAGTCCTAGTCTCTCCCTAAACACATCCCCAAAATCTTTCAGAACTGTAAGATCCTCAAGATTTGGCACCTTATCCTTAGGTGCTTCTTCCTTATGAGTTGCAAATATTTGGCAGCCCTTCTTGTAGCACTTCTTTGGATGCATTGTTGAAATCTCTCGGATAGTAACTGTCCTTGGAATTCCTTGGACTATTCTTGGGTTCCCTTCTTCATTCAAGCAAGTGAATGTCTTGTTATGATAGTCTAAGAAAGCATGGTGTTGGTCTAACCAATCCATACCAATTAGACAATCATATGAACCCAAGGGCAAGATGTTCAAATATTTCTTGGTACTTATCCCATTCATGTCCACTGGACATAATTTAACCAGCTCAACAACCTTTCTCTTGGATCTTGTAGCCAAATGCACCAGCCAAGATTTCCCATGCTTGTTTCTTGGCAATTGCAATATTTCCACTACCTTAGGATCTATATAGCTATGACTAGCTCCTAAATCTATTAAAATAGTAAATTCATGGTTATTGATCATACCTTCTACTTCAATCATGTGTGATTGAAACTCAGCTTTGTTGTTGTCCAAGGTTGCATAGATCCTTGGAACACTTCTACACATGTCCTCTACTATTTCAACTTGTTGTACATTGTGGACAGCTCTCACTTTGTCGCTTTTGTGAGGACAATCTCTATACTTATGGTCTCCTTTACAACCCCAACATTGAATGGGTGTCTACCTTGGAATTTTCCCACCTACCTCAACCGTTATGTGCTCTCTAAAATATGGTAGTCCTTGAGGATTGTTTCTAAAAAATGGTGGCTTGTTCCCCTTCTGCCTATGTTCCCTCTTAAACTTCTTCTTGTCTTCCCAAGCTCTTTGGAAAGTAGGTTTTCCCTTATGTTGATCATATAAGCACTTGGCTCTCATTATGGTTTCCTCCAAAGTCTTGGGATCATCATATTGAATCGTGTCACTGATAAAGGATGGCAGCCCACTCAGATACCTCTGAATCTTAACGATCTCATCTTTGATGAAGGAGACATACTTCAGCAGTTCTAAAAATCTCCTTTCATACTCATCAATGGTCATGCTTCCCATTTGAGTTCAAAGAACTCTTTCATCTTTTTGTCATAATGCTTCTTGGTTAAGTATTTATTCTCAAAATGCTTCTTGAATTCCTTCCAAATCACATTTTTCTCTCTGATGTGCTGCACTTGCACAAGTTGATCCCACCACATGGATGCCTTTCCTTTTAGTTGATAAATAGCAATTCGTCCTTCTACATGAGAATAATAGTTATGCAATTGGAAGTACTTCCTCATGCCTAGCAGCCATGTCTCAACATCTTCATCTTCTTTTGTTCACCATCAAAATAAGGAGGTTTGATCTTCTTCATTTCTCCTTTCAATTCATCCACCTCAAACCTCCTATGCTTCTTGGTAGGGGATGGACATGAGCTGATATGTGCTCTCCTTTTGGATTGCCTTTGAGAGTGATGGTGATGTCTGCTACCACTCCTTGATATTCCTTTTTCCTCAGGGGTCTTGTGGCTTCCTGATTTGTTGGATCCACTCTCCTTATCCAAATTATTTTCAATTTTTTCCAGGCTGTTATAGCCCTAAATTGCACCATACATGCATACCTGGAATTTGGCCCTCTTACTTACTATTTTTGCCAAGCCATCATTAAGCAACTCTTCTTATAAACACTATTTTTGAAGATGTACACACCCTGCACCACTACTACCCACGTACACATGCTTTTTGCACCACTACAGCTCACGTACTTACGCTAGTTGAACCATTATAGCCAGTGTATACCCACAAAATTTGCAAAAATTAAAAAAATGCAAGGAATTCGCTGAGATTACAGGCCATTGGGTATTTTTCCAACTGTCCCACCACCTATAGCTCATCACCCAACCTAATAACCATCCTTTTTTCATATAAAAGGAGGTGTTGGGGACTCATTCCAGACAGAAGCATAAGAAAAGTGAAACTCTACCCGTTTCACATCCCCTCCTTACCCGAAATAATTGCAGCCACCTTGTGAGATTTACATCAGAATTTCCCATTCTATCCCTTTTTCCTCCATTCTAAGCCTATGCCATTTCTTTAGAAGAAGTGTGAGAGGAGAAAGATACATGGAAGCGCACTTGGAGCTTGGTGAAGAGGATCCCGGACCAGGTTTGCGAAGCAGTCGTCGATCTCATTGTAAGTAAACATTGTGATATCAATAAAAGGAATACTTTTTATGTCCCAAAATATGATGTCTCAAATCTTTGTGTTTGATTTATGTTTTATACTGACATCTAACCCATGATTCATATATGAGATGCATGTTTGTAGTTCCCTGTTTATCTGTTTGTGAATGCAGGCCATCCTTGGGAGGAGGCTTGTAGTCAACGGAGCAATCAAACGTGAAAGGATCGACATCGAACGCGGAGTAAAAGATAGAGTTACCGGATCTTTTCACTTTGTATTTCATGCATGAATTTGGGGTATATTCTGGGGAGTTATAAAAAGTAGAAGACTTTTAGACAATTAGATCTACTTACATGTTCAACCCTGGTGTAATCCAAGGGGGGTTTTCCCGCTATAGCACAGGCTCTGTATTAACTTCATGTTGAATTCTTCATGTTAATATTTGGTTTTCATAATATTTTCATTATCATCTTTGTGACTCTGGACTTATTTTCGCAAATTTCTAATGGTCTCTACCATATTCATGTTATCATCCTTTGCTTCTCCATGTCCATTAGAGTTTGTTCCTTCCATACCCAAATGGACATCCATTCCTCTGATGTCATCTTCCTAACTGTAAGCCTCTTGTGCATCATCCATCTCTTTGCACTTGTGATAACTCTGTTCTGTTGTGACAGATGTAATTCTGCAAAAAATGTGCAGCCAACAGAACTTTATCAGGCTAATTGTTCTCAATAATTTCATGAAAACACGAACCATTCTTATTTATTAATATATCAGACTTATTTTCTGATGATTTCTTGAGAAACTGACTATTCAGTTCCAATTTGTAGGTCAAATTTTATCTTCTATGGTTCAAGACCTTTCCAATGCCTACTTCCATGCTCAATTCTGAGTTTTGAGCAAGAAGTTATCGATACTTGAACAATTTGTCTTTTCAATGATGCAATCCCTGAACATGTATTCTTCCATCTCAAAGCCGAATTGTCCCTTGGATTCATGTTGGATCCTCTCTTCAGGTTTACAGGCATTCTTTACTTTGTTAGGTGTAGGTCTGTACAATCAAGAACCTCATGGGCTTCTTATTTAAGCCCTTTTATGTTCTTAAAAACAATTTTTGGGCACTAGCCCTTTTTCTTCCGCCCTCGAATGCATGTGACCACTGGCTGTGACCAAGTGTTGGTTGTAAGAAACTTATTCTGTGCTTCAGGCCTCCGAGATCTGGAACTTTAGGCTTCGTAGGTTTTCCTTTCACCTTACCATATTTCCTCCGAACACCAAAGTGGCAAACTTCTAAACAACTACTTCTTTGGAGATTCAGGATTCAAAAGATTTTCCTTCATAACAATCCATTTCTTCCAAACGCCAATTCTCTGAATACTCAGAGGACACACTAATTAACGATCCTCATTCACTGTTTAGATCTACGATCAACAGGAGCTCTGGGACTTCGGGCTTCGAGAGTTCTGACGCTCCATCTCATACTACCTCCCGAACTGTCGAATCGGTGAGCTCTATGAAGGACTGATATCTATGGTCGACATTCACCTATTAACGAACGACTGGGATTGACTCCAACTTTGGCCTTTTATGTGTTAACACTTTGCAACCAAAGACTTATGGATCACCAAACCGACAACCCCCTAAGATTTCAAGAATCAACGGTCTACGCTCTTGGTCGAGATCTACAGTGGATAGGAGCTTCGGGACTCTGGGCTTCGGTGGTTTCCCATTAGAACTTAACTTTTCTCCTAAATGTTGAACTAGTGATCCACCAGAGTCTAGTCAACAACCACGCACTAGAGGGGTGCTATGTAGAAGATAATAGGGAGTGGACACGTGGTCATATCTGACTGGTGACACGTTTCATGTTCCAATTAGCCCGATCAGTCCTTGAAACACTTGAAAATGATGACACATGACAGTATCTCATATGTTCACGTCACCCCAGGTGACATCAGCAAGTTGCGTCACCTCTGTGACTCCTTGACTTCGGAGCTTCAGGCTTCAAAAAATTTCTCTGTAATGTCCCTCAAAACTTTCGAACATTGAACTTCCAAAATTCTCATTCTTTCAGGGTCCACATAGTACAATTGTCATCAATCAAGGTGGTTACATGTGGCCCCACTGTCGAGGGACACATGTGTTGAGGAAAAGGTATGGAACACCTTACTCAATCATTTTCAGATCTCGCCTAGCTAGGACAAGATAGTTGGGAATGTCACCCAGGATTTATAGTCTCAAAAACATTCACTCAATCGGTGAGTATTAATTACAAGGATTAAGGTTGATTTTATAATTTGTATATGTTGCAATGTAAAATAAAATTTATACGAAGCTACTGAAAAGTATACATATTTTACAATAAAGTAAGCATGGATACCAAAAGTGAAAAAGTAACCAAGTCATGAAAACACATATATGAGATAGAACAACAATCTGATTTTATTTCATTCAGAGACACCAAAAGTGTTTTTCTCTTTACAAACCCCTACAAGGGTATGGACCAAAGTCTGATTTAGAGATCTCCGATGGGAACCATACAAAAAGACTCCGATGGTAAAGTAAAAATGAAATTAATAATCTAGATCAGTTTGCCACAAACCGTTTCCATTTTGACTCTGTAATATATCCTAATCAGCCATGAAAATTAATTCACAAACAAATAAGAATACAAAGACTATCAAGGATGAATCAACACATCTAAAACAAGTGGACAAAAAGTATGGTTCAGTCTTGAACCTTGTTGTCTACAATGATACCATGTTGTCATCAAGAGGATTAGGCTTTCAAGTAAACTCAAAAATGAATGAAAACTGAAACAATCTCATTTAATTAAAGAGCAAACCTTAGTCTTGTCTCCCTCTCTCCTTTTATTCTCCTTTGTCTCTTCATCCAATTGGGCTTTTATTATTTTCCAATTAGTTGAAGTAGTTCAACTACTTTTAGTTAGTTAATTCAAATTAACTTAGCAAATTAGTTTAGGAGAAAATAATAATAATATATAATTAAGTGTCTTAATTAATAATAACTAAAATAGGTGGGACCCTCTTGTGACTCCCATCAATTATTATTTCTCAATCATCAAATATAAAGCACAAAAGATAATCATTTAGACCATATGGCACCCTTGTAGCTCCCATGGATTTTTAAACTGGATATTTAAATATCAATAATAATTTATATCATATCCAAAAATATATATATATCCACATTATCCACAAAATATCCAAAAGTAAGGCTTGCTGTCAAAAATATGTTGAAACCCATTAAACATTGTTCTCATCACTGAAAAGCATAAAAATAAGCATTTAAAACCCATATTTGTTGCTTTGCTTCCTTTGTCTTTGTTATTTCTACCATTGTTGCCTCTATTGAGAAAGCTCATCCTGTAGCAACAGTTTGTCAGTAATGAATCTATTAATAAACCATACATGAAACTATGCTTACATGAATCAAAAGTTGGCTCTAAAATTAACACGAGATACATGCAAATCCATCCATAACACATCATTTATTAATTTCCATGTGAACAGGGAATAATAAGGTTCATGGGAAATATGGAGGGAGTGTAATTAGCGAAAAATGGTATCATGGAGGGGATCAATATATGAATATTGTTCAACAACTAATAAAACAATCAACTGTGTATATAAAAATATTAAGAATATCAGTCCTCAACCCTTGTTGTATTAACTTTCCTTTGTTTCCACACAGACTCCTTTTTAAAATTATTATCACAGAACAGGGATGAATACGTGAAATCAAGATCATGAAGGGAGTGTAATTAGCGAAAAATGATAGAATCGTGGGGAAATATATATAGATATTGTTCAAATGAAAAATCAAACCATGATATCTCTGATAAACCAAATATCCTTTTGTTCAAAATTTTAAAGTTTAAACAATACTCTGTTTCCAAACAATAACCGAAAGTTGATGCTTCCTTAACAAAATTGTTCATTGGCCTTCGAAATTGTATTACACAGTAACCAATGTGATATGCCCATAATTTTATTGAACCCAAATAACCATAATAACAATACTGCCATTGTATAATAGAATCAAAACAAGCAGCATCATAATCGCTACAGGAAATACCACAACAGTCTGGGAGTGGACAAGTCACAACTCATAATACCAACCCACAGCAAAGTTCTTAAATTCCAYAGGGTCYCGTGCAATTCCTCAAAACAAATCTYTGTTCATAATCACCATTTAATCGATCCAATCATTCATCACAATTCCTCATCCATTTCATTAGGGTTCGTATTATTGAATTCGAGCATCAGACATCTTATACACAGGTGTTTGCAAATTCGATAAACATGGCAAGTTTATTTTTAAACAAGGATATGCAACATTTTCTATCGAACTCATAAGCTTCATAAAGACAAACTGTAACTTCCAGCGAATAGGTGAGTGCAATACTTCTTCCATAATTGCCAAGCAAGTGACCAATTAAACCCATTCCCAAGTAAAAGAGCAAGAACAATACTCTCATCACATTTTGGGTAAGCAGCGTTTTCACAATAGTGCATAGGGTTCGATGTATAACAGTGATAGTAAGTGGAAAAAGAGAGCGAGCTAAAAAACCTAAGGGTTTGGTCGGTAAAAAGCACGGAAGGTTTACTGCACAGGTGCCTCACATTTAATAGCCACACAGTCGAGGTTATAGTGAGAGTGTGTTGGCATACATGAGTGTTCAAAAAAACCCAAAGGTAAGGCAAGGAAAACCCAACTTCGAATAGAGAGGAAAACCCAACAAGAAACTAGAGGCAAAGCAGACCCAACAACACTCCTTTTCTGAGGAAAAATCGCAAACAATTACAGACAACAAAGACACCCATAACCTTTTTTTTTTTTTTAATGCCAATAGTCTCATAACAACCACCATAGGAAACCAAAGTTTGCAAACAACCAATACACAATCTGAAAACATCGTGACATCTTGAGATATACACAGACCACGATCAACAAGAGCCAACACTTGATTTAAGAGCAGAGTGAAGTTCATGGATGGAGAAGTAAGAAAAGCCCCATACATGTAAAATATTGTATAAGGATAAATGACCAAGGTGTATACCTCCTCCACAACCAAGCAAGGCGGAGCAGCAACAACTAACAGAGCGCAATGCAAATGACTAGGGTGGTGGGCTCGAGGTGAGTAAGAGTGATGTGCATTTACTGCATGTCGCTTCTCCCTTGGCTTTCATTCATGGCTAGTACGAGCCAAGTGCACTATACAACTCACATTCCATTAGCATCCCCATTGATTAATTCAAACCCGCTATCCCAAAGTTTGCATACGCTCCAATTTAAAAATGTGCCAACCTTTGCCACCATCCCATTTAGCATATGACTATTTTCTAGGAATACAGTTAATATTTCCATCAAAACAATGCGCACCATAATTGTAGCAAGAGTTGGGGGGGTCACCCACATACAATATAGTCCATATAAAATCAAAATCAAACTGGAGTGTTATTCCTTCACCCATTAAAGCAGTGTATCACATTTTGCGAGATCTAATCGAGACCACATTCTTTGTTGTTTTAACCATCTTGCCCATAATTTCTTATTATAATCATTTTAACCACGATTTGAATTGAATAAGCTATAGAATATGTGTCGCAACCAACACATAGGAAAACAAAATATAAGTGTCACTTCTCCATCATAGTGTCATAAGTCAAACAAGGGGTCCCACCTACTAGTATATTATTAATATAATTAAATAATAAAGCTTGGTAATCATTTGCGAGCATGGTACCCAACGTTGTGCTTTTAAGCATCAACAACGTGTCAGGTCCCAATCGGTACTAAGGGCCTGTCAAAAGTACAAAAACAAGTGACACATGGCAGACTTAGGGTAGGTCCACGTCACCCTAGGTGATGTCATCATGCCATGTCATATCCAACGCTTCAATACTTTGACGATTCTTCTCATCGACACTTTTTCAAAATTGTTGAACTGTCGATCAGGTCCACGTCACCCAACGTTCTGTGATTTCGTCACTTAGGAAGATCTCTTCTCATCTGCACATTTTCAAAACTTCTCAACTGTCGAACAATCTCCAATGGATTTCCCCGAACACCGAAGCACTAAACCACATGGGGAAATCCAACGGTCCACCTTCTCCCGAATGATCTACGATTGAGAATCACTTCGAGACTTCAGAGCTTCGGGGAATTGGGCTCCGGGACTTCATAGGATTTCCCTGCTGAAACACCACACAACCCTCAGACTGTCGAAACTTCAAATAGGTTGATCTTCTGACACGTGTCCTTAAACATGAACGGTCCATATTAACTCCAGAGTTCAGGACTTTGGGAGGAAGTCCATTCTGTGCACACTTCAACCAATTTTCCTGAACTCCGAACCGTCGAACCTCTTGGGAAATCCAACGACTCTCCTCCTCCTGGATGATTTATGGTTGTAAATCACTCCGGGACTTCAGAACTCCAAAACTTCGGCCCCTTTTCTCAACAGAACGTAAACTGCGTCGAAGTCATGAAGTCCGAAGGACTTGGAGGTTAACTGTCGTGCCTCATTTTCATATCTAACGGTTGGAAAGGATCTACCTCCCCCCCCACACAGATCCCGTGGCTCAAATTCAATCTCGTGTTTATCAACCACAATTATTGTGATAACTGCCCTGCCATTCCTCCTGTGCTTTCCATTACCACCCAAGAGCTCTCTCAGCGCCCCTCTGGCACTCTGTACATCAAATCCTTGTGGAATTTTGACTCCAAACACCACATTCGTGGCCCATCCAGGTTCAATGTTGAAACCATGGGCTCTGATAACAATTTGTAACATCCCCAGCTACCCAATTCGGGGCATGTTACCTCGTAGAACCACTTGCTTTCATTTTTGCGGAAAATACCATACTTAATAACTTGAAAACCACATCTAATTTTTGCTAACATACATTTATAATGTAAATTTCAATAGACATAATAGTCCGCTACAACACAAATTTATGCGGACTTAATAGTAAAACATACATGCAACAACACATGCAATTCTTACAAATATAAATACATGTAAATGATACACAACATACAAATTAACATAAAAATGGTACTTATATTTTTATGAGAAGACCACCAACTGCATGCAGACCTTCCACGAACCTCCCAACCTTAGACCACGTTGCTCATCACTCTGAACAGTGGGTCACCCTCGAGTTGGGACTAAAGTCCACCAGGGAAAGCGATTGCTAAACTAGGCTAAGACTACGAAAAGTCGCACAGTACAACAAGAAGGATTCTCTCCCAAGAGCCAACTTACGCCCACAACTCACAGCCTCTCATTCCCCACATGCATATCCCACCCCAGGAATATGCACTTTCATTGTTCCACAGTCTATCAACTGCTCCACTTCCTTTCCAAGGCTTCAGCAACAGGCTAGATCAGGAATTCTCATAGCTCTGTAGCTGTTGTTGGACTCCCTCCAGAATAAATCACTTCCCCAATAATATCTCTCACCTGGAGAGAGTTGCTCACAAGCCTAACAACCTGCTTCTTCAATCCACGAGCCTGATAACCTGCCTCTTCAAACCACATGCCTGAAAACCTGATTCTTCTTTCTAGCTCCTAAGTCAAATAGGTAAAGGCGTTGGCAGCAACAAAAC
This sequence comes from Picea mariana, assembly GCA_032191745.1. Taxonomy (NCBI): domain Eukaryota; kingdom Viridiplantae; phylum Streptophyta; class Pinopsida; order Pinales; family Pinaceae; genus Picea; species Picea mariana. The sequence continues at coordinate 30,408 of JASDQU010438437.1, forward strand.
TCGGGTATGGCACAGATGATGGCAACAACAGAAAATGTTAAAGCAGGGTACGGGATCAAGTGAGTAGTGTGTGCCAGTTACAAGGGTCAATGATGGAGGAGTTCAACGATGGACAGAATGACTGGTGCCTTAGTGCGTGAGTGCATGGAGAGAACGGAAAGAATGTTGAGTGAACCCCCACAACGAACTGATTTCCCACATAAAATTGCATGTCCTAAATCGGACACATGTTCTCATGAAGTTGCATGAGATCCACTTCTCATTCGTTCCCCTTTCCACATGAACTTAGGATAACATGAGTTATTTCCTCAAACCTTAGTCTTTTAGGAATATATATTATAATATTCCCTTGGGGTTAAGCCCTCAAGATTAGACCCTTTTTCCTATCCTCTTAGCCCCTTCCCCTACCTAGTGGAGCTTAGTCCCCCATAATTATTTCTCCATGGTCGATCTACATGCAGTGATGTATTTTATATTAATGATATGCATAATTACATATACAAAAATAGGCTCACGTTCCTTTAGCATCACATAAGCCACCTAGCTTATAATCACTTGGCTCACCATCCTACAAGGGGCTCGGCCTTGGGGTATTACACAGAGTATACATCAAAAAGTTATAAAGAGATACCTAATATGTAGATAACTTGATAATACACATCATTAATGACAAATGTGCACACTACCCTCCTCTTCTTTCCCCTCATC
>JASDQU010438438.1:14579-25650 GCA_032191745.1 Picea mariana
TGTCTATAATCGATACATAATCTTAGAGTACCATCCTTCTTTTTCACAAAGAGGACTGGTGCTCCCCAAGGTGAGACACTCGGTCTGATATACTCTTTGTCGAACAATTCCTGTAATTGTATTTTTAATTCTGTCAGTTCTAGTAGACTCATCCGGTAAGGTGCCTTTGAGATAGTGGCAGAACCTGGTAACAGATCTATGGATAAATCTATTTCCCTTCTAGGGGGTAATTCTGGTATCTCATCCACAAACATGTCTCTAAAATCGCGTAAGACAGCAAGGTCTTCCAACTTTGGCTTGTCCTTCTTATCTGCTAGACTCGTTACTTGGATGGCATAAACTTGGCATCCTTTTCTCACGCATTTATTTAGTTGCATTGCTGAGATTTGTCTGACTGATACCGGTTTTGGTATACCTTGGGTTGTCCTGGTGGTGCCGGAATCATCTTTATAGTTAAGTATCTTTGTATAACAATTTAATATTTCTTTGTGTCGTTCCAACCAGTCCATCCCAATAATTATATCGTACGATCCTAGTGGTAGGATGTTCAGATCGGTCCTTATAGTTTGACCATCTAGGTTGAACTCAAAATCCGAAATATAGTCAATTACTTTCCTTTTTGTACCTGTCGCTAGTTGCACAAGCCGTGATTTTGCGTGCTTCAGTCTCTTAAGTTTATTTGACTCTACTACCTTCGGAGTAATATAACTTAATGTTGCACCGGGGTCAATTAAAATAGAAATTCGAGTGTCCTGGATTTTACCTTCGACTTCTACCACTGAGGGTTGGTGGTCATCTTGTCATCTGTAGATGGCTGCATTTATTTGATGTAGGATCCTGCCCATGTCTCCCACTGTCGAGTCTTCTTGTAGGTTATGAACAACAGTCCTGTTTGTTGAACTCAACCGTGGGCAGTTCCTCCTGAGATGAGGTTCTCCACATTCCCAACACTTCAATGGCTCATGGGAGCTGTCCCCAAACCTTTTCACTCCCAGGTTTGTCGGTTTTCCGCTGCCTTGATCATTCGGAAGATTGGAGTGAAAATCATTTCTTGGAAAACTCTTCGTTGTATTCCGATAAGGAGCTGGTTGGTAACCCTTCTTCCGCTGGTTCATTCGATCTTGTTTCTTGTCCTTCCAGGCTTTGGGAAACTCTTCCCACTGTTTATATTGGTAGTAGCACATCCGCGCTTTTCTGAATACTTCACTTAAGGATTTGGGGTTATCAAACTCAATCCTGTCCTTATAGGACTGTGGTAGACAGCTTAGAAATCGCTGAATTTTTACTTTATCCTCCTGGATGTATGGTACGAATCTTAGCAGATCAAGAAATTTATTTATAAGGTCTTCCATCGTCATTTGTCCGAGTCGTAACTCGTAAAATTACTTCATCTTCATTTTATAAAAAAATTCAGAAAGGTATTGTTTCTTAAAATACTTCTTAAAGTCAGACCATTCCAACTATTTCTCCTTTCGGCCCTTGGCCAATTTCAGATATTGCCACTAAATATTGGCCTTCCCTTTCAAATTGTAGATGGCCATCTTGACCTTCATGTTGATGGAATAGTTATAGATTTGGAAATACTTTTTGATATCCAATAGCCATGCCTCTGCTTCTTCTCCTGTCCTGGATTCTCCATCAAAGGTAGCGGGTTTAATCTTTTTAAATTCTCCTTCAAGGTGGTCTACTTGTTTTCTTTTCCTGTCATTTTTAGTTCCTACCTCAGCTGGAGGTGTTCCTTCAGACGAACTGTCTCCTTTTTCAGTTTCTGGCCCTGAGTTCTTGGAGGCTCTCTTACTGACTTCTTCATCGTTATTATTGTCCTTTGGGATTTTCTTGGTCACTATACTGCGCAGCAAGACTTCATTTATCTCCTGTTGTTCTTGTTGTGCTTTTTTCAATTTTTCATTGTCGGATTTAAAGATCTATAGCTCAACGATCAGGTTCCTCATTGTCTCCAACACTTCTGTGGGTGAAATTCCGTCACTATTCTGCCTTGTATCTCCAGGAGGTCTTTGCTGTGGATTTTCTTCCATCCTGTTTTCTGCATTGTCTTGAGTTGCCATACTTATTCACCAAAATAGAGAAAGTTTTATGTTTGTAACCACACAATTTATTAGTTTTGGAAAAATAATTATATACTAAGCACTAAAGTGGTCCTGTTCAGGCCCAGTGTTGTAACTTTTTCTCTAATACCATATGTAATGTACCTCCTGAAATTCTCATATATAAAAAAAAAAATTGTGGTACAATATTTGCTACTCAATTTCGTTTGACCCACTCATGAGCCAGGTACTTACACTTTGTTTTACTTGCATGACCTTATAACATGCTAGCTTAAAAAACTTGGCTTAAGCTTAATACCCTTGGCTTAATATCTTACACAAAATTTGAAAAGCAAGTATATTAGAAATCTTACTTTATTATAAGGCTTTATTATAATGCACGCCCTACCTATACCCAAGGATGGGGATATCAATCCCTTTGTGTTTAATAGAATTGGACCTTGCGCATGAAACTATGTCTCGGTTTTAAAATCTCATGCACTACCTAACTGTGCCAACATCAGTCTTTAAGTCGTGACAGGAAAGGTTTTAAGGAGGTTAATAATTTTTTTCGGAAAGGTTTCCAAGTGTTTTCCTTTAATGGTTCTACTTTCGTTATGTTACAACTTGTCCCTCCCATAACGAACCGAACACGATCATGTCCATGTCATTCTCCACACAATTGAATCTAACTAACCCCCTCCGCTGGTCAAAGTAACGAAATGATAATTTCATGGTTTGGCAGCCGACTAGTTCATTGGACAGTCATAGTTTTACTGTTTGGTTTACTTCGTATCTCCTGCATTTAGGGTGGCAGATGTACCTGTCAGGGGGAGTTTAAGACTCTCCCAGGGAATTAATTAAGGGTCCTACAATCCCCAGCCTGATGTCTCTTCCTCTTGCTCCTCCCAATCTGTATACGCCAGCTTGACCTAGTGTAAGGTCCTGTACCTTCCATGTTGTAAAGAGTATAATCGTGCCTCTTAGGTTTTGGCGGTTTCATTTCTCCTTGGCACCTTCGAAGGGAAATGGCTCTGTATTATGCAACTCCCACAGGGAAACATCTACCATTTCCGTGAGAAACCCTTAGTGCAGTTGAGAGCAATGCCTGGTAAGTTTTCTCTAAGGGACTATTGTATTTCGGATTCGAATAGAGTTTATTGTTTTTGGTTGAAGCCGAGAAGAAAAGAATTGTCTCCTGTATAATTTGTTGTGGGTTATAGGAATTTCCTTACTCCCATAGAGTCTACGCGATTCTTTTTAATTTTGTAGTGACAGTAAAAGGTTTTCTTACTTTAACCATGGTCGCAAAACCACTATTTCTGGGAAACTATACTTCGAGTTTACTGTGTGTGTCCCGTGGGTCTATTTCCGGTTTAATCCTTTGTTTACCCTATTCTCAGCAACTATAAACTGGAGTGGCTCAGAGTAGTATCCCACTATGAAGTTAGGTTATTCTTCATGATTACTTTTATTGGTGAAAATATGATGTCGTTCCTTGCATTCCTTGCTTTGTTCGACAAGGGTTTTATCACATGGTTTCTTGTTTGAATTCACACTGCTATTTTATTTGTCAAGGAAAAGAATATTTGACACTCGGTATAAAAGGTTTTATGTGTATTAATGGTGGGGCTCTTACTGTTGCGAGGGTACCCACCAGGAGCTTCCGGACTCTTCTCCTCTCCGCCTGGGTTGACTACAAAGCAAAGCATGGCAATAGGAGGATGTAGCATTTTGGACCTAAGTTAAGTAATCTGAACGCTACGGTTATCATTGTTCCTTTTGAGTTTATACATCAAGATTTTACTCTATAAATTTCTAAAGTTTTATCATGATGGCCGAATGCAGGTGTGCCCCTTCACAGTGCGGGTTCCAACCTCTGTTCAACCTGGCAAAGGTAATCGGGTTCCAAATTATGTCCCTTCAACTTGTTACAACCTAGAGGTCTCAAATTATGTTCGTATTTTTCCTTTTTGATATTAAGAGGACCTTTGTGCATGCACCGATTCTTTGTATCGGATAACTGAGGGTTTAAACCTGTTTTGTTTATCAAAGTTCCAAGCATGATGCGAGGGACCTGTGAATGAAATTCTTGTTTTCTTTTGTTTAAAAGAATGGTTTACCCTAACTGAATTGTTACTAAAGGTATCGCATCTTCCGACTCTGCGTGTTCGTATGTGTTTTCTTTTTATTGGTTGTATCTTTAGCAAGGATTTGCATTGCTCTGTGATTTCTGAGAATGTAAAGCAATTTAAGTAAAATAAAATCTTTGTTTCCTTTCTGCATATAGCTTAAATAAGATATGTAATGACAATTCTGCCCAACAGTCACAATAATTTATTACAATTAACAAATTTGAAATTCGGAATTGCCATAAATGGAAAAAAAAATTCCAAATTCGAATTTACCAAAAATGGAATAATTTTCCCAGAAAATTAAATTTCCAAAATATTTTATTTTGGGGGATGTCACACTAAGGTTCGTACCATACATCCGGGAGGATAAGGTAAAAATCCAACGATTCTTAAGCTATTTACCACAGTCCTACAGGGACAGAATTGAGTTTGACAACCCCAAATCCTTGAGTGAGGCATTCAAGAAGGCACGAATGTGCTATGACCAGTATAAACAGCAGGTAGAGTTTCCCAAGACTTGGAAGGATAAGAAACAAGACGGAATGCACCAGCGGAAGAAGGGATACCAGCCAGCTCCTTATCGAAATGCAGCAAAAAGTTTCCCAAGGAAGGATTTTTACTCCAATCATATGAATACGCAAGGTAGCGGTAAACCTGGGAACGAAGAAGTTTGGGGACAACTCCCACGAGCCATTAAAATGTTGGGAGTGTGGAGAGCCTCAACTAAGGAGGAACTGTCCACGTCTAATTACAGCAAACAGAATTGTTGTCCACAATTTGCAGGAAGCCTCGACAATGGGAGACATGGGTAGAAGTCTGCATCAGATAAATGCATCCATAGATGGTCGACAAGCTGACCACCAGTCATCGGTGGTAGAAATTGAAGGTAAAATCCATGACACTTGAATTTTTTTTTTAATTGACCCTGGAGCTACATTAAGTTATATTACTCCCAATGTAGTAGAGTTGAATAAACTTAAGAAACAAAAGCACGAAAAATCTTGGCTGGTACAACTAGCAACAGGTGTTAAAAGAAAAGTAGTTAACTTTATTTCTGATTTTGAGTTCAGCTTAGATGGTCAAAATATAAGGACCAATATGAACATCCTACCACTAGGATCTTACGATATGATTATCGGGTTGGATTGGTTGGAACAACACAAAGCAGTACTAGACTATTCTACAAAGACACTTAACTATAAAGATAATTTTGGCATTGTTAGGACAGCCCAAGGCATACCAAAACCTGTGTCAGTCAGACAAGTTTCAGTGATGCAACTCAAGAAATGTATTAGAAAGGGATGTCAAGTCTACGCCATCCAAGTGACGAATCTACTAGAAAAAGAAGATAAGCCTAAGTTAGAAGACTTTGTCGTCCTACGTGAATTCAGAGACATGTTTGTTGATGAGATACTGGAACTACCTTCTAGAAGGGAAATAGATTTCTCCATATACCTACTACCCGGATCAGCCCCTATCTCAAAAGCACCCTACCGAATGAGTCTACCAGAACTGGCGGAATTAAAAATACAATTACAAGAATTGTTGGACAAAGAGTATATCAGACCAAGTGTCTCACCATGGGGAGCACCAGTTCTCTTTGTGAAAAAGAAAGACGGTACTCTAAGGCTATGTATTGATTATAGGAAACTGAACAAAGTGACCATTAAGAACAAATATTCCTTACCCAGGATAAATGATCTGTTCGATCAAGTTGGTGGGGCCAAGATCTTCTCAAAATTGGATTTACGATCCAGTTATCATCAAGTTAGGATAAAAGATGAGGACATAAGCAAAACAGCTTTTCGGACAAGATATGGACACTACGAATTCATAGTCATACCTTTCGGACTCACTAACATACCAACCACATTTATGTATCTGATGAACAGTATTTTCAGTCAGTACTTAGACAAGTTCATGGTAGTATTTATCGACGATATTCTGATCTATTCAAAAACGGAAGAGGAACATGATGAACACTTAAGAATAGTTCTGCAAACGTTGAGGAAACACAAATTGTATGCCAAATTTGACAAGTGTGACTTCTATCAAAAAGAAATACAATATCTAGGACATGTAATTTCAGCAGAAGGCATTGCCATGGACCCGGAAAAGACAAAGGCCATTATGGAAAGGTCGGTGCCTAAGGATGTAGCAGATATACGATCATTCATGGGAATCACCGGATATTACCGTAGATTTATAGAAGGGTTTTCCAAGATAACCTACCCTATCACATCTTTACAAAAGAAAGGAACCAAGTTTAACTGGTCAAAGAAGTGCCAAGACAGTTTTAACAAACTGAAGGGATTATCGACAACTGCACCCATATTGAAGGTAGCAGACCCCAGCAAAGACTTCACCGTATGTGTGGATGTAAGTAAAGAAGGAATTGGTGGTGTCCTAACTCAGGAAGGACACGTTATTTGTTATGAATCCCGGAAATTAAAAGAACACAAAAGAAACTATGTCACTCATGACCTAGAATTGGCAGCAGTAATACACGCCTTAAAAATGTGGCGACACTATATAATGGGCAGAAAATTCTTACTATTTACAAATAATAGCAGGGTGAAATATATGTTCAACCAACCAGACCTTAATGCAAGACAAGCAAGGTGGCTAGCCTTCTTGAGCGAATTCGACGTCGAGGTCAAACATATCAAGGGTAAGGAAAATAAAGTAGCAAACGCGTTAAGCAGAAGAGTCCATGGGTTATTTGAAATAAATATCAAAAAGGCAAAAAGAGACCTGGAACAAAGGATAAGGACGACAGGTATTAACGACGAAAATTACACTAAAATGATGGCAGAATTATAGGACAGTACCACAAACTCAGGTAAATCAGATCTAAGTATCGACAAAAAAGGACTATTACAATTTAAAAACAGAGTTTACATACCAGATTCAGCAGAGTTAAAATTAACAATCTTGGATGAAGTGCATAAGAAACTGTACTCCGACCACCCAGGTTACCAGAAAACAATAACAGCACTTAGGAAACTATTTTATTGGCCTAATATGAAGGGCGAAACAACAGAATACTTGGCTAGATGCCAAGATTGTCAGCAAGTTAAGGCCGAGCACCAGCATCCAGCCGGCCTATTATAGCCATTACCAGTACCAGAATGGAAATGGGAGACCATATCGCTGGAATTTATAACAGGTTTGCCTAAAAATCAGAAACAGAATGATTCTATCATGGTTGTAATCGATAAACTCAGTAAGTCTACACACTTTATTCCTGTAAAGTCTACTTTTAAAGCTATTAATATTGCTGAAATATTCATGAAAGAAATTTTTAGACTGCATGGTATTCCTAAAATGGTGATTTCAGATAGAGCCGTAAAATTCACATCTGTTTTTTGGAAGGAATTGTTTGCAGGGCCAAATACTAATTTGAATTTCAGTACGAGTTATCATCCACAAATGGATGGACAGACCGAAAGATCAAACCAAATCATAGAGGATATGCTCCACATGTATGTAAGAACAAATCCGAACAAGTGGGAATACTACCTACACTTGGTAGAATTTGCATATAACAATGGGTACCAAACTTTGGCTAAGTTGAGCCCTTTCAAAATAATGTACAGCAGAAAGTGTACAACTCCAATTAGCTAAGATAACCCGGCTGACAGACTCATGGTTGGACCAGAGATGCTCCAAGAAATGGAGAACATGGTAAGGAAGGTACAACAGAACTTGAAAGAGGCACAGGACAGATAGAAGAGCTATGCAGATCAGAAAAGAAGACACGTGGAATTTGAAGTGGGAGACCATGTTTACTTGAAGGTCAAAGCTCGGAAAAGCTCGCTGAAGTTAGGTAACTATGCCATGTTGGCACCTAGGTTTTGTGGGCCCTTCGAGATATTGGCTCGAATTGTATCCGTAGCATATCATCTTGCACTTCCAGCTAATCTAAGAATTCATAATGTATTTCATGTTTCTTTGTTGAAAAAGTATATTCATGACCCTACTCATGTGATTGATTGGAACTTGGTGCAGGTGGAACCCGAAGGCGAGTTCCAGGTGGAACCCCTGCGCATTCTAGACCGGAGAGAAATAGCACTTCGGAACAGAGTCGTCGCTCAGGTNTGTGACATCCCCAAAAATAAAATGTTTTTATTTTTTAGGCTGGAAATTTATTTCTGTTTTTGGCAAATTCGAATCTGGAAAAGTTTTTCCATTTATGGCAATTTCGAATTTTGAATTTAATAATTGTATTTAATTATTGTGACTGTTGGGCAGAGATCTGTTTGGACTCAACTAACTATTTGACTATGACACTTGTATCACAACAGAATATTTATATTAATTGCAGGAGGACAAATGGAACAGCCATGTTAAAATCAGCTGACCATGACTCCATGAGTGGGGGAACCTATTGGAACTGCCTCTAGGCTGATTATGAGAAGTGGAAAATCAGAGATTTGGCCACTGGCAGCCCCTAAAAATCAGGGATTAAGAAAGCTGTGAAAATCCCCAAATGAGGGAAAAGACCTGGGAAAAAATTTGATAAATAGCATATGCGAGGAGGAAGGACACTGCCAAGTATGCTGGGAAATATTTTGAGCTCTCTTGTTGTTATGAACATTGCAGATGAGTGTGAGGCAAGAGGAGTCTATTGAAAACAAAATCGCCTTGTTGTTATGAGAATTGTTGAATAAGTGTGAGGCAAGGGAGATAACTGTTGAAAAATCTAGAATATTGTCGAGGAGTCTCCAAGTTCGCCCTCATGGATTCATGGTCAGGCTAGGGAGTGAATCGAGCAAGTAGTTGTGGCTGCCCTATTCTACGATTGGGAGGAACGTGGTTGTTCCCTTTGTCTTCCCGCATATTGGATTCAGATATGTTGTTCTACTCCTCTCCATTTTGTCTATGTTTTGATTGATGGCGAGTATCTGTGTGTGATTATATCTAATTGCATTAATGTAAATCTTTCCCTCTCCGGCCTTGAATGTTTTGTGTGTATTTGAGATTTCGCATCAAATTGTTTTCTAATATGAAGTATTTATGTCAATGGAAGACATTTATCATGGTATTAAATGTGGTTCCTCCCTAAATCTGGAAGTGTTAAGCAAATTTATTTTGATAAAAGTTGAGTTAAGAAAAAGTCGGTCCATCTACGGGTTAGGTTCAATTCGAAGTCAAAATACTAGATGTACAAAAATTCGGAAAGTTAAAGAATTGTGGAAACCCCGGAAACCAAACTCAGATCCCTCGGGTCATCAATTATAATTTCCAAACTCTATTGGAGTGATATTCTTATTCATGTATTTATATAGATGCGCAGATCTAGTACTGTTGACGTTTATTGACTTGTCTAAAGGGGCTCTGAGTGAACTTAATAGAAATTGCCTTTTTCAGAACATGTTACCCTATTGTGCCCCTTTTTATAGATTGTATGCGTATAAAAGTCAGAAGTTAGATTTTTGTTTTGAAATCTTGATAAGTAAACAGATGTTGGAATCCTTCTGCACCTACTTTCTCACAAAACGAAAGTAAGAATACCTGTACAAGGCAAAAATCTTAGAATTGTGAAAAATACTGTGAATTTCGGCATTCAGGACTTGCTAGTTACATTTGTATGAAGTTCCCTTGCTGTTTGAAACCCTAAACCCCGAAATCCCGAAGTATTGGTCTGACACCCTTTCACCTTTCAGAATTTGAGCATGGTTGTGCACTGTTGTTTGACTTTTGAAACCCCGAAATCCCAAAGTGTTGGTTCCATGCCCTTTCACTTTTCGCAATTTCGGGGATTGTTGTGTGCTATGGTTGACTTTAGAAACCCCGAAACCCGAAATCCTGAAATGTTAGTGCAGCGTTCTTTTCTTTTCGCAATTTCGGGATTTGTTTGTGTTTGATGTTTGGCTTTTTTGAAGTCGCGGGATTCTGATTCCCAAAATCCCGAAATGCGGGACCCACTTTTCCTTTTCTCCTTTTTGAAAGAGTATTTATGTTGATATTTGGACTCTGGAACTCGCGAGGCTCTGAACCCCAAAACCCCATAATACGGGTCTCTCCTTTCTTCTTTTTCGCATTTCGGAGGTTTGTATATGTTGATGCTTGGCTCCTGTACTGGCGAAAACCCGAACTCCGAGATCCCGAAGTGCTAGTCTTTTTTTTTCGCGATTTCGGAAGTTGTTGTGTGCTAATGATGGTCACCTTTCACGATTTCGGGAGATGATGTATGTTGTTGATTGACTTCTATATTCGCGAAATCCCAAACTCCGAATTCCCGATGTACTGATCACCTTTCGCATTTTTCGAAATTTGTTGTATGTTAGATGTTGACTTTTGAAGCCCCGAAGCCCGAAATCCCGAAGTGGTGGTCCCACATCCTTTCACCTTTTAGAATTCGAGAGTTGTTGTGTATTGTTGTTTGGTATTTGAAAACCCGAAAACCCGATTTCCTAAATACCGAAATGTTAGTTCCCCGTTCCTTTTCGCAATTTTAGGGAATTGTTTGTGCTCGATCGCATTTTCGAAAGTTTTTTCATGTTGAGGTTGGGTACCGGAACTCGTGAAGTTCCGAACCCCGAAATCCCAAAATACGGGTCTCACCTTTTCCTTTTTCGCTTTTTCGGATATTTGTGTATGTTGATGTTTAAACACCGAAACTCGCGAAGTTTCGAACCTTGAAATCCTGAAGTGCGGGACCTACCCTTCCTTTTTTGCATTTCGGAGGTTTTTATGTGTGGTTGTTTGGGCACTTACACTCGCGAGGTTTTGAATCCCGAAACCTCGAAATGCTGGAGTTTCAACTCCAATCAAAGTGAAAAAAATTTAGTAGCTAACATATTATGATGTTACCCTGTTGCATTATGTTACATATTTATGTGGATTTCCTGTAACTAATGATGAACATGAATATGTTGGAATGCC
>JASDQU010438438.1:72474-84938 GCA_032191745.1 Picea mariana
GCATTAAACATTCGTTTGGATTATTATGAAACTTTAATGAAGTATATTGGCGCACTTCACAATTATATTCGTCATACTTTGCTCTTGTTTAAACCCACTAGTCTTGACGAAGTTTGTGTACAATCCACTCACCTTGAGAACATGGGAAAACATGTTCAAGATGATCCCACAAAGAAACCTTCCAATCTCCCACATAAACCTTTCAAGAAGTTTAAAAGGAAGGACAAAAAGACCACCATGGTGATGAGAGAAGGAGGAAATCCATCTTGCACTCATTGCAAGAAAAGCGGTCATGATGATGAACATTGTTGGAAACTCTATCCAGAGAAGAAACCGAAATAGTTTGGTGGAAAGGGGAAGACAAAAGACGTTGCTACAGTGCAACAAGATCTTGGTTCCAATTCAGGGGACGAAGGAAAGATCACAACGATTGGAGTACAAGGTAAAGATTCCCTTCATGTTAGTTCAAGTTCCAATAATGAATCTCATGATGATGAAAGAAAGAGGAATGAATTATTTCACATAAGAGTTGTATCTAAACACACTAAGATAGATACATTATTTGATCTGGGTTCCCAAGTAAACTTAATATTTGAAGCACTTGTCAAGAAGATGGGTCTTGAAACGAAACCACATCTGAAGCCTTATCCTCTTGGTTGGGTATGTGATAAAGAAAAACTTAATGTCACCAAACAATGTAGGGTCAGATTTGTTATTGCTTCAAAGTTGATTGATGAAGTGGATTTGGATGTTGTACCACTTGATATATGTGGCATAGTGTTGGGAAGTCCTCATCTTTATGATAGAAAAACAGTCTTCTTTCGTCATGAGAAAAAATACCACCTTACTAAGGGAGGAGTGGAATATATTGTTAGATATCACAGTATGAGGGTAAACACAACACTTGTTAGTGCAGGGAAAATGAAAAGACTCATAAACACTAATAAGAGATATGTGCTCATGGTCGTAACAAAGAAAGATGTCGAGACATCTGACGCTTTCCATGGATGTGATCCTTCTTATAAAAATGAATTAATTGATATTGTTTCTAAGTATGATGATATTTTTTAGGAACCAGATGGATTACCTCCTAAAAGGGAAATACCACATGAGATACATATTCAACAAGATTCTCCTCTTCCTAATGTGGGAATGTACAGGAAGTCAATTGTGGAGATGAAAGAGATCAAAAAGCAGGTTGAGGGCTTATTGGATCAAGGGGTCATCAGGTCCAATTCATCTCCTTATGGTTATCTGATCATGATGGTGCCAAAGAAAGATAGCACATGGAGAATCTGTGTCGATTACCGAGCCTTAAATAAAATCACAGTGACAAATCAATACCCTCTTCCTCATATAGATGATTTACTTGATCAATTAAAGAATGTTGTTTATTTTACTAAGTTGGATTTGCGCAGTGGATACCATCAAATTAGGGTTGTAGAACATCATGCATGGAAGACTGCCTTTAAAACCAATCATGGATTGTTTGAGTGGTTAGTTATGTCGTTTGGGCTTTGTAATGCTCCAACAACTTTCATGGGCGTGATGAATGATGTATTCAAGCCTTTCCTGGATGAATTTGTGATTTTATATTTAGATGGCATTCTTATTTTTATTGGGACTTGGGATGAACATGTGAGGCATGTAATTAAATTATTGGATACTTTGCAAAAGGAAAAGTTGCATGTAAAATTGTCTAAATGTGAATTTGGCAAGATTGCACTTGTATACTTAGGTCATATTGTAGGAGGAGGACAATTAAAAATTGATCCTTCCAAAATTGATGTAATTGTAAATTGGCCTGAGCCAAAAAGTGTAACTGAGGTCCAAAGCTTCTTAGGTATAGTCTAGTATTGGAGGAGGTTCATTTCAAACTTCTCCTTTATAGCAGCTCCTTTGCATGCCTTAACCAGTGTGAAGAACACTTTTCAGTGGGAAGGAAAGCAACAAAAATCTTTCGACACTTTGAAGGAGAAGATCAGTACCGAAACAATATTAGCACTGTCGAATCTTCAACAACCTTTTGAGATTGAGATAGATGCTAGCAGATATGCCATGGGTGCAATATTGTAAGCCTATATGTTACCACTCTGAAAATTTTAACCAAGTTGTTGTTAAATATCCTACATATGATAAAGCGTTGTATGCATTAGTTCAAAGCATTAAGAAATGAAATCACTACTTGTTAGAGAAGGAAACAATCATACATACAAATCACCAACCCTTACAGTATCTCCAAGCACAAACCAAACTGCAACAATATCGACACTACAGATGGATGGGTTTTCTACAACAATTTCATTTGGTAATCAAGTACAAAAAGGGTACAAGTAACAAGGTAGTCGATATGATTTCTAGACCTCCTATTGTTGCTTCTATTACTTTGAATAATACTTCTTTATCTCATGATAGCTATGTAGAGAAATGTGCCATTGATGAAGATTTTAAAGAAGTATATGAGAAGCTAACCCATGGTGCACAGGTAGAGAACTATTGTCTGCAGGGAAAACTAATCTAGCATCTTTGGAAAGCTATGTATTCCTACAAGTGAACGAGTCCATGTAATACAAGAATCTCACACTTCTCTTGTGTCTGAGAATTTTGGGGTAGGAAAAACTATGGCTCATTTGGAGAGGTTTTGTTACTGGCCTCAAATGAAAGCAATTGTAACTAAATATGTAAAGGGGTGTGTGATGTGTTCTACTTGTAAGCCCACTAATAGAAAACTGGGGCTATCCTCACCACTTCATGTTCCATCCCATCCATGGGAAAATATCTCCATGGATTTTGTAGGGGGTTTACCAATGACCAAAGGGGGTCATGATTATTTGTATGTTGTAGTGTATAGGTTCAACAAGATGTGTATCTTGATGCCATGTAAAAAGCAAATCACTGCTGAGAAGACTGCTAATCTCTTCTTTCAGTATGTTTGGGTTCACTTTGGTTACCCACATCCATGATCTCAGATCTAGATACTCGATTCCTTGGGGAATTTTGGAGAAGCTTGTGGAGAATTATGAACACCAAATTGAAGAGGAGCACTGCTTTCCATCCTTAGACTGGAAGACATATAGAGGTGGTAAACAAAAAAATGGTACTTTTTCTTCAAGGCTACTGCAACAAGCATCCCAAGTTATGGGATGAACAGATACCCTATGCACAACATGCTTACAAACGAGCCTTACACTCCTTGACTTTGAGTTCACCTTTTGAGACATGTTTCGGGTACCTACCTAAGGTTCCTTTGGACTTGATGTATGGGAGAGATACCGATATGAATGAAGAAAGAACATAGGACAGAGCTTGCAAGTTCATCCAAAGGATCCAATAGGTGCACCAGATAGTCAGGGAACAGTTGGAGAAAATTCAAGCATAGTATAAAGCTCGGCATGATAAGCACAGGGTTGATCATCAGTTCTAGGTTGGAGACCGGGTATGAATTCACATCAACAAGGAGATATTGAAGGGTGAAGGCAAGAGACTCAAGCCCATTCATTATGGACCCTTCACTATCTTGGAGAAAAGTGGTACCAATGCTTTTCATCTAGATCTTCCACCTTATATGCAGATTTACTCAGTTGTGAACGTAGATAACTTAAAACTTTTTGAGCCTCCCATGATCACGGATCAAGTTGAGGAAGTTTCAATACCTTCAGTTTGTTAGGGTCCTATAATTTTATAAGATAATCATTATGTTGATTGATATCCATTTTTTAGTTATTTTGATTTCAAGAAAAATTTGAAAGGGGATTGTCAAACACCCCTTGTTTGAAGAAATTTGGATATTTGTAGCCGTAGGAGATAAAACTATGGTGTAAAATGGAAAAAAACGAGCTTAGCGCTACCCAACGCATGTTTTTTTGGCTAGATAAAAAGACCTTTTGGCTGTAGCGCTTAATCCTCGTGCTAATCTCATCGACGACATCCCCATCGCCCAGATCAACGGTCCTAAGGCTATTTCAGAATCCACTGACCTTTCTGCCTTTAATGGGGGGGGGGGGGTCTGAAAAAATGTTTTGCCCCACCTCAGGCCCACTTAACGTGGCGCCTCCTCGTTATTTCAGACCCCCCTCCCCTTCTATTACTGCTTACCACCTGCCCCCCCTCCGGAATCCTTCCAAACCACCACACAATACCACTCCTCTCCCTACTCAACACCTGTCCTCCACTCATCCTCTTGCCTGTTCAAATCCCTCATCCCCCGCTTGTCACCTCATCCACCTCTCTGACTACTCTCCCTACACATCACCCCTCGCTCATACTCATCCCCTCTCCACGACACATCTATCACCAAGTCATCATATCCTTTAGCCAATTAAATTCCCCCACATGATCGTTGACCGTCAGCTGGCACGTAATGATATCGCATCACAAAAAGGACATTGTGGCAGCCATAAGGTAAAATACCTCATATTTCAAGCATCATCTGACCGTCCATATCAAACCCAAATACACGCCATTCGGGTACTTCTGATCTTGTAACTTGTGCAAAGTTTAATCATGCCCCAATATGTCGGTGGTCAAATTTTCGTTTTGGTCATTCCTCCACTTGGGATTTTGGCCATCGAGTAATAGCATTTCCAATTGATTCATTTCACCCGAAGGCCTGAAATTAGGTTTCCTCGTTCCATAATCATTGTTCCGAGTGGCAAGGTTCCTTTTGGTTTATGATTAATTACAAGTGTTTCAAAAGGCTCCTTCTACTTTGCGGGAAATGTAGACATTTGAGAATCCATAGGCTTTGATAAACAATCAGAAGATAAGAATAGATGACAGTAATAATTTCAGGGTGGACTCTAGCTCCAACAAGGACAGTGAATCATGGGATCTGTTTTGATATCATGACAAAATACCACATTCAGTTCTCGATCACAGTCACTAATAAAGACCAACAAGTGAACGGAAGTCAAAGACCGATCGTCAACAACCTCCATCAAACCAACAGACAGATCCAGGATCCAAACATAATTCATCTATAAGCTCCAACATTCGATCCACCTAGCAGTTTGTTTCATAGTGATTTCATCTAAAGTTTATTTTTAGTCAATCAAATCAAGCACCTGAAATCATAATCAATCTTAAAGATTCCTATATTTTTGTAATTAATAGATACAATTAGTTTAGATTTTCCTAAAATAAATCTTGATCATTTATGACAGGATCTTTGTAAATAAACTTATAAATACTTCACATTTCGAAGTATGAAGGGTGGGTTGGGACCTGCAAGTAGGATATGATCAATATTGTAAAGCGACTCACAGACCCTTTTTGATCAATTTTCAGTAATACAGTTGTAATTACATGATTCTCATGTCACTTGGGTTGGTGAAGTGCATCTGTCTTTGTATATGTGTTTCTCTATTATTCAACTATTATCCATAACTTCTGAATTATTTAATAGAATATTAGGAGCATAATTTGTTTAAATGTACACTCTACCTCTGGCTATGAATAATTTATATGTTTTCTACTAGAAGGCTAGTCCCAGAATTCTTGATTGCTTTGGTACAGTCCTATCTTCTCAAATTTTCTTTCACATCACTCAACAATATTAAGAATCCAACAAAGTAACTATCTTTCCCTGTAATGTCTCCTGTAGAACCTTCCTTGATTGAACACAACCTCTTTGAATCCATTTTCCCAATGGCCCATCTTCCCTGTTCCAACAAGCAAATTCAAAAACCAAACCTTGTATTATCATAACTAGCCTAAAATTTCCAGTAAACAAAGCTATATCTTATAAAGAGATCCCTCTCCGAGTCTAGGAGGGCTAGATCCTGGACCCCAAAGTGGTTTTGTGGTTACCTCTTCCCATTTCTTCCTCAACTTGAGAAATTATAGAGTGATAACATAGTTGATGAGTTTTCTCCTATGTACTTGGATGATTTATAGGAAGATATCATCCTGGACAGAATGATGAGGAATTCACGCAGGGGTGATATTGATTATATTCGAGTAGGCTTAAAGGGCACACATCCAAGCAAGGAAAAGTGGATAGAGAAGGACAAAGTGAGGGGACTTTTCCCTCATTTATTTGTCGATTGATGAAATCTTTTGGTGGTCCAAAAATCTCTCATTAGGAAGGCTTGATCCAAAAAGGATCCAGAGAAGGCTAAGAACAACTCATAAATCGTAGAGACAACTTAGGAGACAGAGAAAAGGGAAAAAATTCAAAGTTCCCAAAACTCAGTGAAAATGATGTTATCACGAAGAGCACGTCAAAAGATTTCTAATGGTGCAAACAACTCGTCAAACAAAGTTATGGATCAAAAGATATTCACGGTCAAAGTTTGGTCAACCTAGCCTAGTCATTAGGGGGATGAGTCAACATCTGTACTAATGACGTCAGCATCTGTACAAATGACATCATCATTTGTACAATACAAGTGGTAGGAGAAGAAGGTGACACATGTCATGTTGACGTCATCATGACGTCGTGGCAACACTAGAGGTTGCCATGTGTCACCTAGTTTTGGCATTTCGGACCAATCTGTGGACCAACAGGATTGTGCCACGTGACTGTCTGTACGATCCATCAAAGTGACGTGGCATGGCGAGTTGGCAATCCATACGATGACGTGGCACTGACACGACATGCTGACATGGTAGTGGATGGCGTGGCTGAATGAGAGGCTACCATGTGGCCCAATCAGGGGATGCCACGTGGCAGGGGGAAAAATCCCAATGAAAACTTGTATCCGATTTTTGAAAAAAAATATGGATTGGCGGGACCTCCAAATCTGGTGGACCACACCAAATCCGTCCACGTCCTAACCGTTAGCACCTCGGATAGAGCCACCGCCAAAATTGGTGGAACAAATTACATATATAATATATTGTTTCAACTATACAACCAAAAGGGGGAGGCCCACGGGTTTGACCCTGGGACCTCCTCCCCACACTACGCCTTAATACCCATGCCATAACCAATGGATCAACGACCCCTACATTGTATTGAACGTTGTAGATTTTACTTAAGAGTTGAGTTTGTCGAGCCTTGGGAGGAGGCGCACTTGTGGTATGACATGGGCACATAGTTCGAGGCATTACAATCATTAATTGCAAGTTGCAGGGGGCATGAAAATCGAGACAAATTTTTTCTCGGCCCTGGGAGTGCCAAAGTTAGATCGAGACATGGAGACAATCGTTTTTGGGTAATTCGAAGCCACGAATTCAGTGGTGTTGTCTGTTTTTTGATCTGAACATTATTTCTGCGGCTTGATTTCAGAATGAGGTATACTTATGTATTTTGCCAAATTCTTTTGCTGAGTTAATGAAAAAGCCTACCCATTTGAGAGCAGGACCCGAAGACATTGTCCACCAGGGACAAACTCCGTTATCAAGTTTTTGTGTTCAGATTTGACGTTTATGTCTCTTCATTATTGAGCTTTTCCTTCTTTAATGGTACACTTTAATTATGCTCATTTAATGCAATTCTTTATAAGTCACTCGATGTAAAGATCCCAAATCACTATGATAACCCTAATACTTTGGAGGAGTCCATAAGGAGATCAAAGAATATTTATGAGTAGAGCAAGGGGAGGTCGATGTTTGACAACACATGTATTACAACATATGACAAACACCTTCAGTAACCACTCACACAACTAGATAAAATATCAACACACCGATGTTTTTATGTGGTAAAACCCCTTTGGGGAAACATCTGTGTCCCTAAGCAACGTGGCCACTTCAGACATTTTATTAATGTAAAAGAAAATATATTACAAAGAGTTTCTCACAATGAATCATCAACAAATTACACTTAATGTTCTTTAAGTAGAGAACATGGATTGATCGAGTGCTAAGCCATGGATCAATGTATCCGTTAAGTTTGAGGATAATATGATCTCTCAGATCACTTTATGTTTGGAAGATATTGTGACTGCCAGATGACAAATTCATACTAATGCAAACGAAAGAAACACACTTGAACCTAATGACACATTAGACCAAGTTGATCTTAACTAAATCCTAAGTGTCTAAATATTCTAACATCCCCCCTTAATAACAACTTGGGATAAGATTGAAGGATTTACAAAGGCGACACAATAAGAGAAGGAAGAAGGCATTAGAGCCTATCCTTCATTAATGACAACATCCTAAACTTATAACATATATCAAAGTTTGGAAAACTTCACTTCCATAAGATACCTTGTGAATATGTCTGCAACTTGGTCTTTTGTAGGGAAAAAGAGAATTTCAATAGCTCGATCATGAATGAGATTTATAATGAACTGCATGTGTAGCTCGATGTGTTTTCTGCATTGATGTTGAATTAGACCTTTAGTGAGCTTGATGACACTCTAGTTGGTGATGTTGCTAGAACCCAAACTATGAAAGGATCTATTGAATCCATAAGGATTTTTGAGTTGCATTAACCACTGCTCAATACTCTACTTTTGTTGAAGAAAGAGAAATAACTTGTTTTTTCTTACAAGCCCAAGTGATAGGTTCATGACCAAGGATGAAAAAAAAAACTTATCATAAACTTTTAATCAGGAGGTTTTTCGGCCCAATCTGAATCAATAAAACCAACCAAAAAAGAAATCCCTTTAAACTATAATTTAATTTAAAAATAGTTTTTAAAAAATTTAAAAATAATTTTTAAAAAACTTAAATATAGTTTTTAAACTTGAAAAATTTCTTTTTAAAATAAATAAGTTTTTTTAAAAGTTAAACATATTTTTTTATTTCTAGCATGGTTAGATTTCCCAGGTGTCTCTTCTCCTTTTAGTATGGGGATTTTTTAGGTGCTTAGGTAGTCATGGTAGGGGTAAGTTCCAAACCTAAGTTGCTATGCAAAACTAGACCCATCGAAACCAATTCAGACAAAATTTGACAAACAAACATAAAATGTTAAATAAAATTTTAAAACAATTTAGTTAAAAAACCAGTATTATATATATAATAAAATATTTTTAATTAACATGATTTGATAATTTTATTTGATTTATATTATTATTTTATTAATTAATCTTTTAATTTAAGATTTTATTAAGTTTATTTATTCTATTTTATTTTATTAATTATGATATTTAAAAATATTAATTTTTTTAATCAATTAATCAGTGTGGAATTTAATCTTTATCAAATTATTAGTTCAATTACTGTGAATGCCTTTATGATATATTAACAATTCTTAAATATACATATCCATTAAAATAAAAAATGCTAACCTACTTCCATAATGATAGTAAGAAATGTTAACCTACCTCACAACGATGTTTACCTACTTCAAAGCGAACTGTGCATAATATTCCGTATATTTTATATGTACCTCTGCGTATATGGTTATGAAGTTGTTCAAAGTGGGCTGTTTGTTATATTAAGTATATTCTGTACAATATATGGTTACGAAGTTGTTCAAAAAATTCCCCTGTACAACTTTCTTTGCAATTTTCAATAACTCTCGAGTCTTCTGTTCCCTATATCGCTACAAAGTTGTTAACGTGCCATGTTCAGAAATATACAAAATCAACACTGGTGCTCAAGTATTATATTGACCTCAACAAACACCACAGGAGAATATATGTAAAAGACAAATATGCCATAAGATTCTTTGCACCAAATTAAACTGGAGCGGCATTAAATGCTTGCACTTAATACAAAGAATGCGTTTCAACAACCAGACCCACCAGTTCAACAAAACAGCCAATGGATTATATTACAATGTCCAGCAGAGACACGGGAACATCTATAAATTTGGCCTCCTATGCAGTCCATAATACGAAGTGCAATATTCCTCTCGAATCGTTTTAATTTGTTGCCAATCTCCTTAGTTTTTGTTTTAATGGCGGTTTTTGGATTGGGATGGCCGGTGGCGAGACAGGCACCAGCACCTTCAGTGGCTCCTGTTCGGCCGGCGCCGGCACCGCGGCCGCCTTCTCCTGTACTATTTCCAAAGGAGTTTCTCGGCAAGTTTACAGTCACCAAACGCCCACCCGTCCTCGTTTCCCCCGACCGCCCGACTCCCACACAGCCTCTTTATCTTACCAATATTGACGATCAATTTGGCTTGAGGTTTCATGTCAACTTACTTATGTTTTATCCACCCCGCTGCCACTCCTTCATGAACAGTAATGGGAAGAATGAGGATCCAGTCGAAGTTATTGGAGAGGCTCTGGGCAAGCTTCTGGTGGATTACTATCCCTTTGCCGGAAGATTAAGAAATGCAGATGATAAGGGTAAGCTTATAATGGACTGCACTGGCGAAGGGGTTCTTCTTGTAGAGGCCGACGCAGATATTTCCTTGGAAGACTTGGGAGATCTCTCTCCACCTATTCCTCGTGCTCTTGACTTTATAGTTAACGTTCCAGGATCGGATACCGTCACGGACTCTCCAATTCTTCTGTTTCAGGTTGGTCATTGT
Source organism: Picea mariana (assembly GCA_032191745.1). Classification (NCBI taxonomy): domain Eukaryota; kingdom Viridiplantae; phylum Streptophyta; class Pinopsida; order Pinales; family Pinaceae; genus Picea; species Picea mariana. The sequence continues at coordinate 82,850 of JASDQU010438438.1, forward strand.
AGTTTTCCAATTTTCTGTTTCAGGTTGGTCACTGGCGTTTTCCGTTTCAGGTTGGTCGCTGGCCTTTTCAATTTGATTATGGTAAAGCAATTTACATGAATGCATGCATAATTGAACGTACATATTTTGTTTATAATATAGATTTAAATTTACATATTTTTTTTTTTTTTATGGTTGGGGAATCAGAAATTAGTTGGGTATGTGTGGTTGTGTTATCTAACTGCTATCACTATAACCTTCAACCATTATAACCTCTAAGTGTGAATAGCTTAACGATACACACTAGATTAGTAGGGGGAGTTGAACTCGAAACCTCTTTGAAACTTCATTTTCACAGCACTTATCAATCGAGATGCACTTATCAATTGAAACTTCATTTTCACAACATTTATCAATTAAAATGCTTCAAAGACACTATTTAAATTTACATATTAATAATAAGTTTATATTTGAATATCAATTCATTTTGTGGATAGCACCTGGCCTGAATAGGAGTAACTGAAATACTAGCTTGAGTTACATCAACTCTTCGAAACCAATGATGTCAGTAAGATTTACTAACTAGAGTTATATCAAGGCTTCGAAACCAATGATGTTAATAAGATTTGACAATGTTTTAAACTAGCTCAGTCAAGTAAGTGGTTAAGTAAGTGGTTGATGAAAGCCCAGGCTGAGAGCCATGCCATCTTGATGCACTAATATCACAGTGCATCTACCAATTTTTAGTTAAAACACTGATTAATCTTAAAATTTTTAATAGGTATATAATTATGTAAATATAATAAAATAAAATATTTTAATATATATAGATTTAAATTAATTTTTTTAGTTATTGTTAATTTTAATAAGTTTATTTTTTTTTTAATTTTTTTTGAAAACTAAATTTATAAATAATTTATTTATTTATATTCATCTAATTAAAAAAAAATTAATTTAAATTAATAAAGAAATTGAAATTTTTTCTTAAAATAATATTATAGTTATCCTATGTAAATTATTAAGTCAACAACTTTTTATTACAAATTTTCTTTTCTTTTTTTATACCAAGTTTTTAAAGATAAGTAAATATTTTTCTTCAATTTCCTATGTTTTAATTCATTTTATTTAGTTACCATTTCAACTCTCATTTTTAAATGTTTTAAAAATAATTTATTTTTATCTATATATTTTATTTTGAAAATATATAAAATAAATAAAAATAATATTTTTATAGATTAAGCCAATCTTTTTTTTCAATTTCTTATGTTTCAATCCATTTATTTAGTCACCATTTCAACTCTTATTTTTAAATGTAATATTTTGTTATCAAAAAGTTTATTTTCATCTATATATTTTAATTTAATAATATATAAAATAATATTATAAAATAAATTGAAATATTATTTTTCTTTTAAAAAATAATAGAACTTAATAACATGGGTAGATATGTATCTCCATTAAATATTAATAGTAAAATTGTTACTTTAAAGAGTTCTTTATCTTAGAAACAAGAGATCTCATACACTAATTTGATGTGTAGCTTAGTAGTAACCTTAAAATTATATTATTATTATTATAATAAATTGAAATGATATTTTTTTTAAATAATAAAACTTAATAATATATATAGTAAATTGAAATAATATTTTTTTTACTAATTATTTTTAGCAACTATTTCCATTTTATTTCATTATTAAAACAATAACCCTAAAAAAAAATTGTTTTGGACAATAACTATCTAACCTGCTAAGTAACATTGAAAGCTATCGCAAATGGATTAGTGGATTATAGACAGTCGAATCTAAATTGCTTTCAGATTCGACAGCTTATAATCTACTTACCACACATTCAATTTCAGATTGAACGGCCTATAATCGAACAATCAATTTCAGATTGGACGTCCTATAATCCACCACGTAGGCAGCATTAATATTTGCCGCCGTTTTTTGTGAGGCTCTAACGTAGAATCACATGCAGTAGTCTATTTGTTTGACTTTTTGGGATAACAAGTATCTCATAGTTTTATCGAAATTTGACGCATGAGCCATCTGAGTTGAATTTTTTTGGACAGGTAACGCGGCTACGATGCGGAGGCTTCGTATTAGGGCTG
>JASDQU010438439.1:55591-86470 GCA_032191745.1 Picea mariana
AAATTAGCCAATTCATTTGTGATGAAGGATTTGGGTGCTGCAAAGAAAATCCTTGGTATGAGAATAACAAGAGACAGGAAAAATCGCAAACTGACATTGTCTCAGGGTGAGTACACAGAGAAGGTGTTGGAGAGGTTTAGAATGCAGAATGCAAAACCAATTAGTACACCTTTGGACAGCCATTTCAAATTAACTAAGGAAATGTGTCCCAAGACACAGTAGGAGATAGAATACATGTCCAAGGTCCCTTATTCATCAGCAGTTGGCAACTTGATGTATGTAATGGTTTGCACAAGACTAGATATTACACATGCAATGGGAGTTGTGAGCAGGTATATGAACAATCCAGGTAAAGAACATTGGCAGGCAGTGAAGTGGATTCTCAGGTATTTGATAGGTACTGCTACTCATGCATTATGTTTTGGAGGTTCATACACTTTTCTACAGGGATATGTTGATTCAGATATGGCAGGTAATAAAGACAGCATGAGGAGCACCACAGGGTATGTTTTTACTATAGGTGGAACAACAGTAAGTTGGATTTCAAAACTGCAAAAGGTTGTTGCACTTTCAACAATAGAGGCAGAGTATGTTGTTGCTATAGAGGCTAGTAAAGAGATGATTTGGTTACAAAGGTTTATGGAGGAATTGGGAAAGAAGCAGGAGAATAACAGGTTGTACTGTAACATTGAGAGTGCAATTCATATTGCAAATAACTCAGCCTTCCATTCAAAGACTAAGAATATATAGTTGAGGTACCACTTCATACGATCCACCTTGGAAGATGGCCATTTGAAGTTGGAAAAGATACACACTAGCCAGAATCTTGTAGACATGTTAACAAAGGAAGTAACCAAAGAGAAACTGGGTTCCTGCTCAGTTTCAGTTGGTCTTCAAGAATGAAGATGAAGATGAGAAATTTTCCAGGTCCAAGAAGGTTCAGAGTCCAACATGTACAATAGTGGTGGAGTTGTTGAGATCAGTCTCCAAGTGGGAGATTGTTGGTTGTGGAGCCTAATTATCTTCCTGATTCATAGGTCTTTTACTTTCAGTCATGTTTATACCCCATGAAGTATGTACACTCTTCCACGCGGGGGAGTGCAGAGGGGGGTACCCCCTCTGTAGGGTCTGGGGGGACTATCTCCCCTGCTGGGGGGTCTGGGGGCAAGAGGGCCCCCAGCGGGGGTTCGGGCCTTGTAAATGTATATTGTAATTTCATTGTAAATCTAGACCGTTCATTATAAGGTCACAGATCTAACGATAGAGATTATGTTAGGGTTTTTTTCCCTAGAAGGCAACCTCTTTTATGAGGGAAATGTATTGCGGCTATGTATGATGGCGAATATTGTATTATGAGATAGGAGACTATGAGAGAAAGAAGAGGAAGTTACAACAGGTTTTGTTGTAGGTTGTATCCCTTCATATGCTGGATAATAATAAAGTAAGGACTTGGAAATTTCTCTTGTGGACATAGCCCACACTGGGGAACCACTTAAATCTGTGTCTCTATTGTATTGTGTATCTTCTGTGTTTTGTTTCTGCATTTGTTTTATTTTTTTGCTCCACAGTCCTGTTTTTCTAACACCCCTTTTCGATCTGGTAGGTACACGGCTTGGCTCAACAAAACGAAGGGTATTGCGTCCTGCCATTAAAGTTAAGTATTACTTTGTTCAAACTTTCTTGTTATTTTTGTTTCCAACTTTGATCATCTTAAATTTATTGAATAAATTGTAATGGTTTTTTCCCTACTATGTGCAGGGTTTCGGTAACACAAAAGTGTTGGAGGAAACCTCTGCCATTCTCCTAAGAGGTATTCAGGTTCCATTCTATCCTTACCAAGATGGCCTAAGTGACTCAAGGTAAAAAGATTTGATTAAAGAATTAATTCTGTGGTAGAGATTATTCGTCAATTTTACCTCTGTTACTTGTCTTCGCAATCAACGAGAGAGTCGGCATTAAAATTGTATAAATTGGCCAAAAAGATTTTGTTGGGTTCTTGTTATGTTTTGTTCCGAACATTAAAGGAAAAGAAAATACGATTTGATTTTTCTTATCATATTGAAATCTGTCCTTCGACAGTTTGGAGTTAAAAGATAATGTGAATGATGCGCTATTAAATTTCTTTCTCATTCCTATAGTTGGTAATCCAACCTTTACCATTGCAAATTCGGAGTAGAATAAAAGGGTACTGAAAGTGTAAAATTCTCACAATTACTATTGGTCAATGCAATCAAGTATTGGAAAGGTTCTGAGTCTATCAATGTAACAGAGATTAATTCTGGAACATTTTCTTTATATTTATATACATACATATAACTATTTAATATATATAAACATATATACGGCCATCACTTTAATTACATAGTGGGTCTGTGTATCTGTTAGAAATTTCATATTAATTACCCAATGCAGGTGTCAGTCTTTATGATTGTAAACAACCATTTCTATGTCCTTTACTACAGTAATGATTGCCGAATGGACAATACATGTATACATTTATGACAGCATTCGTATAGTTTATTAACATTTCTTGGATCCCCTCATTACAGTAGTTATTCGTTCCACTTTGGAAATTTTAGTCTATATAGTTGAAAGTAAACTTGATTATTTTAACAGCATAAGATCTTATGGCTGGTGGAAAACTCTTAGGAATTAGTATTTAAATCTGCATGATTAATTTATTACTTTCTTATGCTATAACTCTATCTCGGTCATGTCTAATACACAGTGGTTGGTAATGCTATTCACTATTTCCACTCTATTTCCTATCATAGATGAAAATCCCCAAACATTTTATCAATTCACTCAATATGATAATGGGTTTGTTCCTATATAAATGGTCATGTTTTATTCCTACAGTTTATCATATTACAACAATAGGAAAATCTAAAGCAGGGACCTTTTCACATATTTAACCAGAAGTATATCAAAAGGAAACGATAGCATACATCCCTTAATTAGTTCGACAGAAAGCTTCGTTCAGACTCAACCCATTTACGTAAGTAAAAATATAACTATATTTAATGATCATATTTTCTTTCATACCTGATGTTTTATTTGTTTCGGATTAATAGGTATATAAATAAAACCTCAGTTCATATCGTAACTTGGTGAATAATTTCTTACAGAAAGTATGAGTACCCTGTAAATACCCTACGTAAAATCTGTAATTTCACTCTATTTACATAAATAGAATCTGCACACTGGGATGCCGATATACTGGTAATTACCCTACAGTTATCTTCGAGTAGTAATAATCTAGTTTACACGGGAATTATTTCCAGAATTTAACTATGTAAATTCCTTTCAGTTGTCATAACAAATAAAAAGGTAACTCCTAGTATTTGTTCAGACTCTAACGCAACAGTGAAACTTCACTCAGCATTAGCTTCATAAGGCCTTCTGCCAGTTTTTATACTTCTTATATTCGAACTGATTTCATCCAGATTATTGTATCTATATAAAATCCAACAGGTGTACTGCCATTGTGACTAAATCATTCAACAAAGATGGAAAATAATTCTATTCAGATTTAACATTTACATTACACCATATATATGATCATTCAGACAGAGAAGGAAAAGATTACGTATCTAAACCAGTTCGCAGGAAGACAAAGGTAACAACCATGTTCCTCCCAACCGTAGAACCAGGAAGCCAAATCACTTGCCTAATTCACCCCCTAGCCTGACCATGATTCCATGAGGGCTAACTCGGAAACTCCTCCTCAACAATTCCCTTTAGTTTCAGCAGACTCCTCTTGCCTCACACCTAATCAGTAGTTTTCATAACTACAATAAAACCAATAATCTATTTCTTCCAGGATACTCCTCCTTTCCTCACACTTCAGAAACAGTGTTCATAACAGCAAGAGAAAATTCCTTTCCCAGCATACTTGGCATCGTCCTGCCTCCTCACATATGCTATTTAACACAATATTTTTTCCTAGGTATTTTCCCTCTCTTGAGAATTTTCGCAGCTTTCTAAATCCCTGATTTTCTGGAGCTGCCAATGGCCAAATCTTTGATTTTCCACTTGAAACAATCAGCCCAAAGGTAGTTCCAACATGTATCCCACTCATGTAGTCATGGTTAGCTGATTTTAACGTGGTTGTTCTATTTGTCCTCCTGCAATAAATATAAAATATTCTGTTCTTATACAAGTGTCATAGTCAAATAGTTAGTTGGGTCAAATCCGATTCTACCCAACAGTCATAATAATAAATTACAATTTATCAAATTCGAAATTCGAAATTGCCATAAATGGAAAAAAAATTCCAAATTCGAATTTACTAAAAATGAAATAATTTTCCAACAAATTTTAAATTTTAAAAATACTTTATTTTTGGGGATGTCGCATCCTTTCCCCCTTCAATAAAACATTGTCCTCATTGTTTGTTCCTTTCTTAGAACAGGATTGGATGAGCTTTCTACAAATCTCCCTCCAACTCCCAAGTGGCCTCCGCAGGACTAAAGTGCTTCCATTGCACTTTTACTTGGGCGACGACTCTTGTTCCGAAGTACTTTTTCTCACCATTCCAGAATGCACAGAGGTTTCTCTTGGAACTCGCCTTTTGGTTCCATCTGCATCAAGGTTCAATTGATCATATGAGTCGGGTTATGAACATAATTCTTTTAACAAAGAAACATAAAACACATTATGAAATTTTAGATTGGTACGACGTATAAGTTGATATGCCATGGGTCCAATTCGAGCTAAGACCTCGAAGGGCCCACACAACCTGGGTGCCAACTTGGCACATTTCTCAAGTTTTTTAGTGAATTATTTTGGGCTTTGACTTTTAAGTAAACATGATCTCCCACTTGAAACTCCAAGTGTCTTCTATTATGGTCTGCATAACTTTTCTGTCTGTCCTGTGCCACTTTCAAGTTCTGTCATACCTGTCTTACCGTGCTTTCCTTTTCTTGGAGCCTCTCCATTCCAACCATAAGTATATCAATTGGGTTTTCCCAGATAATTGGAGTCGTACACTTTCTGCCATACAATATCTCGAAGGGGATTAACTTAGTCGAAGTCTGGTACCCCTTGTTATACACAAATTCTACCAGGTGTAGGTAGTATTCCCACTTGCTTAGCTTTGTTCTGACATACATGCAGAGCATATCCTCCACGATTGGGTTCATCCTTTCAGTTTGTCCATCCGCTTGCGGATGATTACTCGTAATGAAATTTAAATTAGTATTTAGCCTTGCAAATAGTTCTTTCCAAAAATTTGATGTAAAATTTTACGTCTGAAATCACCATTTTAGGAATACCATGTAGTCTAAAAATTTCTTTCATAAATATTTCAGCAAAATTTATAGCTTTAAAAGTAGACTTTACAGGAATAAAGTGTGCAGACTTACTGAGTTTTATCGATTACAACCATAATAGAGTCATTCTATTTTCTGAGTTTTAGGCAAACCTATAATAAGTCTAGCGGTATGGTCTCCCATTTCCATTTTGGTACTAGTAATGGTTGTAGCAGGTCGGCTAGATGTTGGTGTTCGGCCTTAACCTGCTGACAATCTTGGCACTTAGCCAAGTACTCTGTTGTTTTGCCCTTCATCTTAGGCTAGAAAAATAGTTTTCTAAGTGTTGTTATCATTTTTTTGGTATCCTGGATGGCCAGAATACGGTTTCTTATGCACTTCATCTAAGACTGTTATCTTTAACTCTGTTGATTCTGATATGTAAAGTTTGTTTTTAAGTCGTAATAGTCCATTTTTGTCGATACCCAGATCTGGTTTGTTTGAGTTGGTTGTAGTGTTTTCTAATTTTGTCACTATCTTAGTGTAATTTTCATCGTTTATACCCACGGTCTTTGTTCCTGATCACTTTCTGCCCTGCTGACATTCATTTCAAATAACCTGTGTACTCTTCTGCTTAAGGCATCAACTACTTTATTTCCTTTCTCTTGATATGTCTTACCTCAGCGTCAAATTCGTAACGTTTGTATTTTGTTCGAGAAGTTGTTTTGTGTATGTCCCTATCTTTTTAACCTATCTTGGTGATAATCAGATCGTAAATCCAACTTTAAAAAGATCTTTACCCCCCCTACCTAATCGAACCAATCATTTATCCAAGGTAAGGGGTGCTTGTTCTTAATAGTCATCTTTGTCTTTATACTTAAGTGTCTTTGCATAACAATCTAGTATTGTTTTGTTCTTTTCTAACCAATCCATTTCGATATTCACATCATAAGATCCTAGTGGTAGGGTGTTCATACTTTTTCTTATGTTTTGATCATTTAAACTGATCTCAAAATTAGAAAAAGGTCAAACCACTTTCCTTTTAGTTCCTGTTGCTAGTTGTACCAGCCATGATTTTGCATGTCTCATTTTCTTACATTTATTTGACTCTACCACACCAGGAGTGATATAACTTATCATAGCTTCAGGATCAATTAAAACATAATTTCGAGTGTTATTGATTTTTCCTTCGATTTACACCATAGAGGACTAGTGGTCATCTTTGTCGGCCATCCATGGCTGCATTTATCCGATGCAGGATTCTGCCCACATCACCCGCTGTAGAGGTTTCCTGCAAATTATGAACAACATTTCTGTTTGCTGAATTGAAATGTGGACAGTTCCTCCTTAGATGAGGTTCTCCACATTCCCTGCACTTTAATGGTTCACGGGGGTTGTCCCCATACTTCTTCATTCCCAGGTTCACTGGTTTACCCCTACCTTGAGTATTTGGATTATTGGAGTGAAAGTCTTTCCTCGGAAATCTTTTTGATGCATTTCGATATGGATTTGGCTGGTATACCATCTTCTGTTGGTCCATTTGGTCTTGTTTCTTGTCCCTCCAATCTTTGGGAAGCTTTGTTCGTTGCTTTTACTAGTCGTAGCACATTCGTGCTTTTTTGAATACTTCACTCAAGGATTTGGGGTTTTCAAACTCAATTATGTCCCTGTAGGACTGTGGTAAACAGCTTAAGAATCACTGGATTTTTACCTTGTCCTCCCGGATGTAAGGTACGAACCTTAGTAGTTCCAGAAAATTGTTTATGAGGTCCTCCATCGTCATCTATCCAAGTCGTAATTCATAAAATTATTTCGTTTTCCTTTCATAGTAGCTTTCAAAAAGGTATTGTTTCTCGAAATACTTCTCAAAGTCAGACCATTCCATCTGTTTCTCCTTTATGCCCTTGGCCAATTTCAAATATTTCCACCAAATGTTGGCCTTCCCTTTCAAATTATAGATGGCCATTCTGACCTTCATGTTTCTAGAATAGTTGTATATCTAGAAGTAATTTTTTATGTCTAACAACCATCCCTCAACTTCTTCTTCTGTTCTAGATTCTCCATCAAAGGTAGCTAGTTTAATCTTTTTAAATTCTCCTTCAAGGTGGTCTACTTGTTTTCTTTTTCTGTGTACTTTAGTTTTTTCCTTAGCTGAAGGTGTACCTTCAGATGAACTGCCTCCTTTTTCTGTTTCAGTTCCCGAATTCTTGGAGGCCCTTTTATTGACCTCTTCATCATGCTTATCGCCCTTTGGGATTTTATTGGTCACTATACTCTGCAGGAGGACTTCATTTGTCTCTTGTTGTTCTTGCTGTGCTTTCTTCAGTTTCTCATTATCGTCTTTGAAAACCTGCAACTCAATAATAAGATTCCTCATTGTTTCCATCACTTCCGTAGGTGAGCTTCCATCACAATTCTGTCTTGGATCTCCAGAAGGTCTCTGCTCTGGATTTCCTTTCATTCTAATTTATGCATCATCGTGAGCTTCCATAATTAGAACAAAATAGAAAAGGCTTTATGTCTATAAAAATAAAGGTTTATTAGTTTTTCATAATTTGAAATATATACCAAGCAACTAATGTGGCCCTGTCCAAGCCCAGTGTTGTCACTTTTGCTCTGATACCATATGTGGTGTATCCCAATATTTACATATTTAAAAAATTTTAATTAGGGTACTTTGAGTTACTCCTTTGTCTCAAAAAATTTTAGACATTCATAGCCATACTTGTACAACAATCCTATTGTCTATTGCTTCCTATCCTATTTGTTTTTAACGTAGGCTCACCTCTTCTCATTGCAGTGTTGAGTTATACATGTATATAAGGAGATAACTAAGGATACTTCATTTTTCATCGAAAACTTAATACTATTCACCATCTTCATTTTAGGTTCACATCCCACTTATATGATATGGTGGTATAATTACCTAGAATCATTATCATGTTAGTGCGATGGTCATATATGTAAGGCCTTATAGTTCCCATTCTGATATGCCACTATAGGGTCGGTCAAAGAAGAGGTTAAAAATTAATTAGAAAATACCTTTAACCAGATATCGCTTAGGCATGTATTGGTGATTGTTTCTCATTATTGAATTTCGTAAAGATAGCAAAGCCTGTAGAGGCTAAACTTAGAAAGGTTATAGTTATGTTTGATTTCACTAAACTACTTCCTCAATAAGTAACAAAATTTACGCTATCTTACTTCGGTTGTGTTAATGCTTTGACAGTTAGGGTCCACATGTAACCAGAATAGTAAGGCAAAGTTGTATCCTAAATAGGCCGCCCAGTGTACCCCTCCATTAATATTTTGAGCAACGACAGAGATCGATGTTATCTTTCCTTAATGACTTGTTTACGACATTTAAGATGTCCTAGGATAAGTCCATTTAGTTCAGTGCTTGGCTTATGTGCCCCAATGCATTATTGACAACTTAACATACTCACATGGACCAGGTACAGTTATCACCAATCCCCATTACTCCATGTGAAGGGTTATTCTAGAGTTATCATGTTCATTCCCGCCTTGGCTCTAGGAAGAAAATGCGAGGCGTTTCAGACCATTCCTTGTCCGACTTTCATCCTAGCATCGGGGTCATGAGTTCGTGATTTGGTTTTTGTTCTAGGTGGAAGAGGAACTTGGAAGGGACTTTCACGATGGGCAAACCTTAGGCGAGATAAGTCGACCTTCAACTATTCTTTCCCCCCTTTTTTTTTGCATCTGAATTTTTTTGTAATGTCAAGAAGAGTCATACATCCTCCGGTCCCTTGGTCAGTTTTCCTCAGCATCATTCCGGGTTTTACTTTTGGGGTTATTGTAGTAGCATGGCATCGATGTCACCCTAGCAATGCTTAGGTTTCTCCACCATTTAACCTTTCTCTATGCTAGACATTATTTCAAGACCAAGCCATTTTCCTTTTGTGGAAGAACTTGTTACCATGTCTTTTATAATTATGCCTCTAGGGCATATTATTTTGGATTGAACTCTTGTTACTGGGCCCGGATTATTTCATCGTCTAGTCCTTTAGTTGACAGAGTTTCATATCCGAGTTTTTCCTTACTTAAGTGAATAAAAGACCTTTTGGTCGTAGAGAAGATTGTTACCACTTGTGGCTTTTCCCAAATTCGAGTTTCCTCCCTTGACTGTGATAGGGTTTTTTCTTAGTTATGGATGATTAAAAGGGTACTTCGAGTTACCGAAGGTTAACAGTCGGATTAACCTTAGACTAACAGTTTGAAATCCTGTGTCGTATATTAGGAATAATCGGGGTTCATTCTTTGGTACCTAAAGTCTGATTGTATTACCAAGGTCATTTGCGTCTGGTGTTCATTTCCTCTCAGCACAAGGTTGAACTTGTAATCTCTGTCTTTCATTAACAAATCCACCGGTGTTATTATACCAATTAGTGGTGATGCTCTATTGGCCTGAGGCAACTAATCCTTCTTGCTTATATTTAGGATTTACACTGGTTTATACTTCCATGTGACTCATGTATCTCTTTATGATCATCATACACATGTTATTCCTTGAAACATTTTCCCTGAATTATTTACTGGTATTCATCACTAATGATGGGCCCTTTTGTTTTGCGAGGGTACCCATCAGTAAGTCTTGGGCTCCTCTTCCCCTTTTCAGTCTAGAAGGTACCCGTCTTGGTGCAACAGTGAAGGGTATTGTGTCCCGCCATTAAAGTTAAGTATTACTTTGTTCAAACTTTCTTGTTATTTTCATTTCCGACTTTGATCATCTTAAATTTATTGAACAAATTGTAATGATTTTTTCCCTACTCTGTGCAGGGTTTAGGTAACGCAAAATTCTGGGAGGAAACCTCTACCATTCTCCTAAGAGGTATTCGAGTTCCATCCTATCCTTCCCAAGACGAACTAAGCGACTCAAGGTAAAAAGATTTGATTAAAGAATTAATTCTGTGGTAGAGATTATTCGCCGATTTTACCTCTGTTACTTGTCTTCACAATCAACGAGAGAGTCGGCGTTAAAATTGTATAAATTGGCCGAAAAGATTTTGTTGGGTTCTTGTTATGTATTGTTCTGAACATTAAAGGAAAATAAAATACAATTTTATTTTTCTTATAATATTGAAATCTCTCCTTCCGACTGTCATAACAAATAAAAAGGTAACTCCTAGTATTTTTCCAGACTCTAACTCAATAGTGAAACTTCACTCAGCATTAGCTTCATAAGGCCTTTTGCCAGTTATTATACTTCTTATATTCAAACAGATTTTGTCCAGAATATTGTATCTATATAAAATCCAACAGGTGTACTGCCACTGTGACTAAATCATTCAATAGGGATGGAAAATAATTCTATAAAGATTTATTATTTACATTACACCATATATATGATCATTCAGACAGAGAAGGAAAAGATTATGTATTTGAACCAGTTCATGGGAAGACAAAGGTAACAACCACGTTCCTCCCAACCGTAGAACCAGGCAACCAAATCACTTTCCTGATTCACCCCCTAGCCTGACCATGAGTCCATGAGGGCTAACTCGGAAACTCCTCCTTAATAATGCCCTTCAGTTTCAGCAGACTCCTCTTGCCTCACACCTAATCAGTAGTGTTCATAACAACAAGAAAACCAGTAGTCTCTTTCTTCTAGGATACTCCTACTTGCCTCACACTTCAGAAACAATGTTCATAACAACAAGAGGAAATTCCTTTCCTAGCATACTTGGTAGTGTCCTGCCTCCTCACATATGTTATTTAAAACAATATTTTTTTCCTAGGTCTTTTCCCTCTCTTGCGAATTTTTGCAGCTTTCTAAATCCTTGATTTTCAGGGGCTGCCCATGGCCAAATCTCTGATTTTCCACTTGTAACAATCATCCCAAAGGTAGTTCCAACATGTTACCCACTCATGGAGTCATGGTCAGTTGATTTTAACATGGTTGTTCTATTTGTCCTCCTGCAATAAATATAAAATATTATGTTCTTATACAAGTGTCATAGTCAAAAAATTAGTTGGGTCAAATCAGATCTCTGCCCAACAGTCATAATAATAAATTACAATTTATCAAATTTGAAATTCGGAATTGCCATAAATTGCAAACATTTTCCAAATTCGAATTTACTAAAAACAGAGTAATTTTCCAACAAATTTTAAATTTTAAAAACACTTTATTTTTGGGGATGTCACATCCTTTCCTCCTTCAATAAATCACTATCCTCAATGTTCATTCCTTTCTCGGAACAGGATTGCATGAGATTTCCACAAATAACCCTCCAACTCCCAAGTGGCCTCCGCAGAACTAAAGTGCTTCCATTGCACTTTTACCTGGGCGGCGACTCTTGTTCCGAAGTACTTTTTCTCTCCAATCCAGAATGCGCAGAGGTTCCGCTTGGAACTCGCCTTCTGGTTCCATCTGCATCAAGGTCCAATCAATCATATGAGTCAGGTTATGAACATAATTCTTTTAACAAAGAAGCATAAAACACATTATGAAATTTAGATTGGTACGACGTGCAAGTTGATATGCCATAGGTCTAATTTGAGCTAAGACCTTGAAGTGCCCACACAACCTGGGTGCCAACTTGGCACATTTCTCGAGTTTTTTAGTGAATTATTTCGGGCTTTGACTTTTAAGTAAACATGATCTCCCACTTGAAACTCCAAGTGTCTTCTCTTCTGGTCTGCATAGCTTTTATGTCTGTCCTGTGCCACTTTCAAGTTCTGTCGTACCTGTCTTACCATGATTTCCTTTTCTTGGAGCATCTCCAGTCCAACCATAAGTCTATCAACCGGGTTGTCCCATCTAATTGGAGTCGTACACTTTCTGCCATACAGTATCTTGAAGGGCCTTAATTTAGCCGAAGTCTGGTACCCATTGTTATACGTAAATTCTACCAGGTGTAGGTAGTCTTCCCACTTGCTTGGCTTTGTTCTAACATACATGTGGAGCATATCCTCCATGATTTGGTTCATCCTTTCAGTTTGTCCATCCATTTGCAGATGATAGCTCGTATTTAAATTCAAATTAGTATTTAGCCCTGCAAATAGTTCTTTCCAAAAAGCCGATGTAAAATTTTATGTCTAAAATCACCATTTTAGGAATACCGTGTAGTCTAAAAATTTCTTTCATAAATATTTCAGTGAAATTTATAGCTTTAAAAGTAGACTTTACAGGAATAAAGTGTGCAGACTTACTGAGTTTTATCGATTACAACCATAATAGAGTCATTCTATTTTCTGAGTTTTAGGAAAACCTATAATAAGTCTAGTGGTATGGTCTCCCATTTCCATTTTGGTACTGGTAATGGCTATAGTAGGCCGGCTAGATGCCAGTGTTCGACCTTAACCTGCTGACAATCTTGGCACTTAGCCAAGTACTCTGTTGTTGCGCCCTTCATCTTAGGCTAGAAAAATAGTTTTCTAAGTGTTGTTATCGTTTTTCTGGTATCTTGGATGGCCAGAATACGGTTTCTTACGCACTTCATCTAAGACTGTTATCTTTAACTCTGTTGAGTCTGATATGTAAAGTCTATTTTTAAGTCGTAATAGTCCATTTTTGTCGATACCCAGATCTGGTTTGTCTGAGTTGGCTATAGTGTTTTGTAATTCTATCACTATCTTAGTGTAATTTTCATTGTTTATACCCGTGGTATTTGTTCCTGATCACTTTCTACCCTACTGACATTCATTTCAAATAACCCATGTACTCTTCTAGTTAAGGCATCAACTACTTTATTTCCTTTCTCTTGATATGTCTTACCTCAACATCAAATTTGTAATCGTATTTTGTTCAAGAAGTTGTTTTTCTTATGTCCCTATCTTTTTAACCTATCTTAGTGATAATCAGGTAGTAAATCCAACTTCGAAAAGATCTTTGCCCCACCTACCTAATTGAACCGATCATTTATCCAAGGTAAGGGGTGCTTGTTCTTAATAGTCTCCTTTTTTTTTTATAATTAAGTGTCTTTGCATAACAATATAGTATTGTTTTGTGCTTTTCTAACCAATCCATTCAGATATTCACATCATAAGATCCTAGTGGTAGGGTGTTCATATTTTTTCTTATGTTTTAATCATTTAAACTGATCTCAAAATTAGAAAAAGGTCAAACCACTTTCCTTTTAGTTCCTGTTGCTAGTTGTATCAGCCATGATTTTGCGTGCCTCATTTTCTTACTTTTATTTGACTCTACCACACTAGGAGTGATATAACTTATCGTAGCTCCAGGATCAATTAAAACATGATTTCGAGTGTTATTGATTTTTCCTTCGATTTCCACCATAGAGGACTGGTGGTCATCTTTGTTGGCCATCCATGGCTACATTTATCTGATGCAAGATTCTACCCACATCACCCGTCGTCGAGGCTTCCTGCAAATTATGAACAACAGTTCTGTTTGCTGAATTGAAATGTGGATAGTTCCTCCTTATATGAGGTTCTCCACATTCCCTGCACTTTAATGGTTCACGGTGGTTGTCCCCAAACTTCTTCATTCCCAAGTTCACTGGTTTACCACTACCTTGCATATTTGGATTATTGGAGTGAAAGTCTTTCCTCGAAAATCTTTTTGTTGCATTTCAATACAGATCTATCTAGTATACCATCTTCTGTTGGTCCATTCGGTCTTGTTTCTTATCCCTCCAATCTTTGGGAAGCTCTGCTCACTGTTTGTACTAGTCATAGAACATTCGTGCTTTTCTTAATACTTCACTCAAGGATTTGGGGTTGTCAAACTCAATTCTGTCCCTGTAGAACTATGGTAAACAACTTAAGAATCGTTAGATTTTTATCTTGTCTTTCCGAATGTAAGGTACGGACCTTAGTAGTTCCAGAAAATTGTTTATAAGGTCCTCCATCATCATCTGTCCAAGTCGTAATTTGTAAAATTCTTTCTTTTTCTTTTCACAGTAGCTTTCAAAAAGGTATTGTTTCTTGAAATACTTCTTAAAGTCAGACCATTCCATTTGTTTCTCCTTTAGGTCCTTGGCCAATTTTAGATCTTGCCACCAAATGCTGGGCTTCCCTTTCAGATTGTAGATGGCCTATCTGACCTTCATGTTGCTGGAATAGTTGTAGATCTAGAAGTAATTTTTTATGTCTAACAACCATGCCTCAGCTTATTCTCATGTTCTGAATTCTCCATCAAAGGTAGCTGGTTTAATCTTTTTAAATTCTCCTTCAAGGTGGTCTACTTGTTTTCTTTTTCTATCTACTTTAGTTTTTTCCTCATCTGAAGTTGTACCTTCAGACGAACTGTCTCCTTTTTCTATTCCAGGCCCCGAATTCTTGGAGGCCCTTTTGCTGACCTCTTCATCATGCTTATCACCCTTTGGGATTTTCTTGGTCACTATACTACGTAGAAGGACTTCATTTATCTCTTGTTGATCATGTTGTGCTTTCTTCAGTTTCTCGTTACCGGCTTTGAAAACCTACAGCTCAACAATAAGATTCCTCATTGTTTCCATCACTTCCATAGGTGAGCTTCCGTCACAATTCTGTCTTGGATCTCTAGGAGGTATCTGCTCCAGATTTCCTTTCATTCTGATTTATGTATTACCGTGAGCTACCATAATTAACACAAAACAGAAAGGGCTTTCTGTCTGTAACAATAAAGGTTTATTAGTTTTGCATAATTTGAAATATATACCAAGCAACTAATGTGGCCCTGTCCAGGCCCAGTGTTGTACATTTTTCTATGATACCATATGTGATGTATCCAAATATTTACATATTTAACTTTTTTTAATTAGGGTACTTTGAGTTACTCCTTTTTCTCAAAAACTTTCAGACATTCATAGCCATACTTGTACAACAATCCTATTGTCTATTGCTTCCTATCCTATTTGTTTTTAATGTAGGCTCGCCTCTTCTCGTTGCAGTGTTGAGATATACATGTATATAAGTAGATAACTAATGATACTTCATTTTTCATCGAAAACTTAATACTATTCACCATCTTCATTTTAGGTTCACATCCCACTTATATGATATGGTGGTATAACTACCTAGAAGCACTATCATGTTAGTGCGATGGTCATATATGTAAGGCCTTATAGTTCCCATTCCGATATGCCACTATAGGGTCGGTCAAAGAAGAGGTTAAAAATTAATTAGAAAATACCTTTAACTAGATATCGCTTAGGCATGTATTTTTCATTGTTTCTCATAATTGAATTTTGTAAAGATAATAAAGCCCGTAGAGGATAAACTTAGAAAGGTTATAGTTATGTTTGATTTCACTAAACTACTTCCTTGATAAGTAATGAAATTTATGCTATCTTACTTCGTTTGTTTTAATGCTTTGATAGTTAGGTTCCACATGTAACTAGAATAGTAAGGTGAAGTTGTATCCTAAGTAGGCTGCCCAGCATACCCCTTCATTAATATTTTGAGCAACAACAGAGATCGATGTTATCTTGCCTTAATGACCTGTCTGCGACATTTAAGATGTCCTGGGATAAGTCTACTTGGTTCAGTACTCGGCTTATGTGCCCCAATGCATTATTGACAACTTAACATACTCACAGGGACCAGGTACGGTTATCACCCATCCCCATTACTCCATGCAAAGGGTTATTCTAGAGTTATCGTGTTCATTCCCGCCTTGGCTCTGGGAAGAAAATGCGAGGCGTTTCAGACCATTCCCTGTCTGGCATTCATCCTGGCATCGGGGTCATGAGTTCGTGATTTGTTTTTTGTTCCATGTGGAAGAGGAAATTGGAAGGGAATTTCTTGACGGGCAACCCTTGGGTGAGGTAAGTTGACCTTCAACTGTTCTTTCCCTTCTTTTTTTTTACATCTGAATTTTTCTGTAACGTGAAGAAGAGTCCTACATCCTTCGTTCCCTTGGTCAGTTTTCCTCGGTAGCATTCTGGGTTTTACTTTTGGGGTTACTGTAGTAGCATGGCATCGACGTTACCCTA
This sequence comes from Picea mariana, assembly GCA_032191745.1. Taxonomy (NCBI): domain Eukaryota; kingdom Viridiplantae; phylum Streptophyta; class Pinopsida; order Pinales; family Pinaceae; genus Picea; species Picea mariana. The sequence continues at coordinate 71,745 of JASDQU010438439.1, forward strand.
GCAATGCTCAAGTTTCTCCACCGTTTACCCTTTCTCTGTGCTAGCCATTCTTTCAAGACCAAGCCATTTTCCTTTTATGGAAGAACTTGTTACCATGTCTTTTATAATTATGCCTCTGGGGCATATTATTTTGGATTGAACTCTTGTTACTAGGCCCGGATTCTTTCATCATCTAGTCCTTTAGTTGATAGAGTTTCATATTTGGGTTTTTCCTTACTTAAGTGAATAACAGACCTTTCGGTCGTAGAGAAGATTCTTACCTCTTGTGGCTTTTCCCAAATTTGAGTTTCCTCCCTTGACTATGATAGGGTTTTTTCTTAGTTCTGGACGATTAAAAGGGTACTTCGAGTTACCAAAGGTTAACAGTCGACTTAACCTTATACTAACAGTTTGAAATACTATGTCATATATTAGGAATAATCGGGGTTTGTTCTTTGGTACCTAAAGTCTGATTGTATTACCAAGGTCATTCACATCTGGTGTTCATTTCCTCTCAGCACAAGGTTGAACTTGTAATCTCTGTCTTTCATTAACAAATCCACCAGTGTTATTAGACTGATTAGTGGTGACGCTATGTTGGCCTGAGGTGACTAATCCTTCCTGCTTATATTTAGGATTTACACTGGTTTATACTTCCATGCGACTCATGTATCTCTTTATGATCATCATACAAGTGCTATTCCCTGAAAAATTTTCCTTGAATTATTTACTGGTATTCATCACTAATGATGGGCCCTTTTGTTTTCCGAGGGTACCCATTAGGAAGTCTCGGGCTCCTCTTCCCCTTTTTGGTCTGGAAGGTACACAGATTGGCACAACAATGAAGGGTATTGCATCTTGCTATTAAAGTTAAGTATTACTTTGTTCAAACTTTCTTGTTATTTTCGTTTCCGACTTTGATCATCTTAAATTTATTGAATAAATTGTAATGGTTTTTTCCGTACTCTATGAAGGGTTTCGGTAACGCAAAAGTCTAGGAGGAAACCTCTCCCATTCTCCTAAGAGGTATTAGGGTTCCATCCTATCCTTCCCAAGACGGCCTAAGCAACTTAGGATAAAAAGATTTGATTAAAGAGTTAATTCTGTGGTAGAGATTATTCGTCAATTTTACCTCTGTTACTTGTCTTCTCAATCAATGAGAGAGTCGGTGTTAAAATTGTATAAATTGGCCGAAAATATTTTGTTGGGTTCTTGTTATGTTCTATTCTGAACATTAAAGGAAAATAAAATACGATTTGTTTTTTCTTATCATATTGAAATCTGTCCTTTGACAGTTTGGAGTTAAAAGATAATGTGAATGTTGAGCTATTAAATTTCTTTCTCATTCCTATAGCTGTTACTCCAACCTTTACCATTGAAAATTCGGAGTAGAATAAAAGGGTACTGAAAATGTAAAATTCTCGCAATTACTATTGGTTAAAGCAATTAGGTATTGGAAAGGTTATGAGTCTATCAATGTAACAAAGATTAATTCTGGAACATTTTCTTTATATTTATATACATACATATAAATATTTAAAATATATATATATATATATATATATATATATATATACATATATACAACCATCAATTTAATTACACAGTGGGTCTTTGTATCTGTTAGAAATTTCATATTAATTACCCAATGCAGGCGTCGATATTTATGATTGTAAACAACCATTTCTATGTCCTTTATTGTAATGATTGTCGAATGGACAATACATGTATACATTTATGACAACATTCGTATAGTTTATTAACATTTCTTGGATCCCCTCATTACAGTAGTTATTCGTTCCACTTTGGACATTTTAGTCTATATAGTTGAAAGTAAACTTGATTATTTTAACAACATAAGATCTTATGACTGGTGGAAAACTCTTAGGAATTCGTATTTAAATCTGCATGATTAATTTATTACTTTCTTATCCTATAACTCTATCTCGGTCATGTCTAATACACAGTGGTTGGTAATGATATTTGTTATTTCCACTCTATTTCCTATCATAGATGAAAATCCCCAAACATTTTATCAGTTCACTCAATATGATAATGGGGTTGTTCCTATACAAATGTTCATGTTTTATTCCTACAGTTTATCATATTACAACAATAGGAAAATCTAAAGCAAGGAGCTTTTCACATATTTAACCGAAAGTATATCAAAAGGCAACGGTAGCATACATCCCTTAATTAGTTCGACAGAAAGCTTCGTTTAGAATCCATTAAACGCATTTATGTAAGTAAAAATATAACTATATATAATGATCATATTTTCTGTCATGCCCGATGTTTTATTTGTTTCGGATTAATAGATATATAAATAAAACCTCAGTTCATATCGTAACTTGGTGAATAATTTCTTACCGAAAGTATAAGTACCCTATAAATACCCTACGTAAAATCTGAAATTCCACTCTATTTACATAAATAGAGTCTGCACACTAAGATGCCAATATACTAGTAATTACCCTACAGTTATCTCCGGGTAGTAATAATCTAGTTTACATAGGAATTATTTCTAGAATTTAACTATGTAAATTCCTTCTGGTTGTCATAACAAATAAAAAGGTAACTCCTAGTATTTGTTCAGACTCTAACTCAACAATGAAACTTCACTCAACATTAGCTTCATAAGGTCGTTTGCCAGTTTTTATACTTCTTATATTCGAACAGATTTCATCCAGATTATTGTATCTATATAAAATCCAACAGGTGTACTGCCACTATGACTAAATCATTCAATAGAGATGGAAAATAATTCTATTCAGATTTAACATTTACATTACACCATATATATGATCATTCAGACAGAGAAGGAAAAGATTACATATCTGAACTAGTTCATGGGAAGACAAAGGTAACAACGACGTTCCTCCCAACCGTGGAACCAAGCAGCCAAATCACTTGCTTGATTCACCCCCTAGCCTGACCATGAGTCCATGAGGGCTAACTCAAAAACTCCTCCTCAACAATGCCCTTCAGTTTCAACAGACTCCTCTTGCCTCACACCTAATCATTAGTGTTCATAACAACAAGAAAACCAGTAGTCTCTTTCTTCCAGGATACTCCTCCTTGCCTCACACTTCAGAAATAGTGTTCATAATAGCAAGAGGAAATTCCTTTCCCAGCATACTTGGTAGTGTCCTGCCTCCTCACATATGCTATTTAAAACAATATTTTTTTCTAGGTCTTTTCCCTCTCTTGGGAATTTTTACAGCTTTCTAAATCCCTGATTTTCGGGGGCTTCCAATGGTCAAATTTCTAATTTTTCACTTGTAACAATCAGCCCAGAGGTAGTTCCAACATGTTCCCAACTCATGGAGTCATGGTCAGCTGATTTTAACATGGTTGTTCTATTTGTTCTCCTGCAATAAATATAAAATATTATGTTCGTATACAAGTGTCATAGTCAAATAGTTATTTGGGTCAAATAATATCTCTTCCCAATAGTCATAATAATAAATTACAATTTATCAAATTCGAAATTCAGAATTTCCATAAATGGCAAAAAATTTCCAAATTCGAATTTACTTAAAACGGAATAATTTTCCAACAAATTTTAAATTTCAAAAATACTTTATTTTTGGGGATGTCACACATACCTTTCTAGAGGTGGTCCTTCGTATCTCCTGGTTTTTGATTCCTAGAGTTCCAACTCCAAGCTTCAGAACCTTCTTCTTATACAAAAAATACACACAAAATCCTCTTTACCTTTCTATTTAGGATTAGAATCCTAGATCCAATTATATTTCAACTAGATCTATAATAATATGAATTAGATCTAAATATTTTATATTCAATTACAAACATTCATAAGTGAAAACCAAATTATCTATTAATTATAACCAATAAATTACATCAATATCACATACCTTGGATGTAGATGCATTTCTTCTTGGATCCTTACTCCTTACCTCTCCTTATAGCTCCTTGGTCATGCTAGGCTCCAATGACTTCTAGTTGAATACCTCTGTAGTTTGGTAGCATAACCTTGCCCTTGAATTCTTCCTCCTCCTTGCCCAAGGCTTGCCTTTGTTATATACCTCTTGGAGGAGGCTTGGGAGAGGCTTATAGATATTCTAGAGACCACTAGATACTCAAATGATGCGAGTTCCTAAGTCCTAGCCACTGAGATCCAACTCATATATCGCCTCTCTCCTCATAACTACCCAATTCTAGAAACTTAATAGTGCCTCTCTTGTTGCACAACTAGTGTCAAGCGAGTGTCTCACTTGTTGTCTGCTAGGTGTCTCCTGAGTATGCCTAAAACTAGGTAAAAATGGCTCCAAAAGGTGTGAAACCCTAGGAAAAAGATGCATTAGGGCCATGATCCTATGATTACATCCTCTCTAGCATGTAGGGTGGAAATTAAGGTTGTAACAGATGTCCCCTAATGCACAAGGTCAGAAAAGGATTGGATGGATGAAATACATTACAATATTGTGCATATGAGGCAGCGTAAGGAGAAATAAAAGGAGGTTCAGAGACCAAATAATTCTTGTAATAAAACACCAAGGATGAGCATATATATAGACCAATCCCTCATGTATACATACTCAGACTCATAATGAGCATGGCCTCCAAACAATACACTATAGATCCATGAGATGAAATGCTAGACCATGGCCATGAAAAAATACACAATGGATCCATGTCATCAGTAATATCGTAGCCATTAGACAATAGAATGTGTATATACATCATGAATTCAATCATAGCCACCAACAAATACAATATGTATCTATTATACAACATACATATGCCAGGAAGACAATGGGCACTAAGGAGAGATCCCCCAAGGGTCTTTGTCCCAAACCCCGATGATATTAGTCTACAACATGAAAATAATTGAGTTGATGTCGAGCATGGTAGAAACCTTCTGATTACCGGTCATTGATGTAAACTGTTAATAGACTCGAGGGGACCCACCGATGAGGAAGATGGACCCCAAGGTACCTATTACAATCTAGCAAGTGTGAATAGAGGATTTGATTTTGAACACTCATAGAATCAATAGATCGAGATTCAATGATGAAAACCCAATTTTCGATCATGAGGAGTCTTTCCACTAAGTATAATAAGCTCCAAGGTACTAGATAGTTTCTAGATCCCTCTCCTAAATAATGTGTTGAATTATATCTGAAGAGATATGTTGAAGGATGGCCTTGATGTATCCCCCATCAATAGACACGAAAAAGACATCGAGAGATGATATGAAGAGAGAGGAGCATGAAGTACAACTGACTCAGGGATGGCCAAATCAAAAAGTCAAAAAAATAGTAGATGGTCAAATCAGGATTAAACTACACTTGAACATATAAAACAACACAATGGTGACTTGGAAGCAAGCCATAAGAGCTGGATGAATATAGTACAATAACGCAGGAGGCATTGAAGCACTCTCCATGATGACTGGAAGAGTAACTAGTCAGAGGAGTATATCTTACTCATATCATTGGAATTGATCCTAGGAAATCTAAAACCCAACTGAATGATGAGGAATAAAACAAGTTCCATGTTCAAGGGTGACTCGACTGATGTTGTCATTTTGAGAATAGACCAATGGTGAAAAACTCCCACTCTTTTTTTATTTTGTGTCTCCTTCATGGTTTAACGAGCATGAAAGAATGACAAAAGTATGATCGGTCTCTTTCATGATTTAATGAGCATGAAAGAGTTACCCAAATAATATCGATGTTCTTTTTCGTAAATGTAGTCCCCCAATCCTGAAAAAGGTTAAAACAATACATGGGAGAACTCTTCTATCCCATGTGGACTAGAGTATTCATTTTTCTTAATTAGTCCATCTGGTTAAGAAAAGGGTTAAGCTTATACCAAATAGATGCCCTTTCAAACCATTTAATGAGTGTGAAAGAAGAAAAGATCATTTTTTTGTTCCATATCTCATACTTCATACCACTCTGACCATTGAACTATGGTACCCCAATCTTAGCGTACTCCATGATCTACCTTCTAGTGGTTAGACTATTTTCTTGAAGAATCTGAATCTAATACCAATTGTTGGAATACAGAGAGGATAGGGGGGGGAATGAATCAGTATTCGCACTTTATACCACTTTTAACCACAATATATAATCTTTAAATTTATTAGAAGTGTTCAACAATTTATCATTAGCATCCAATATATCAGCATTATAAATCAACAGTGTGCAGTAAAAAATCACAGAAACACATTACACCAGAATTTACGTCGAAACCCAAATGGGAGAAAAACACAGAATGTTTTTCTTATATGTCAATATTACATTCATAGGAAGCACCAACTTCCAAATTCTATAGCTCTAACTGGAAGGAGGCTCCAACCCCTTATTTACAGGCTCCAACCTAAAGGAAGCTACAACTCCCTGATTTACCAACTACAACTGGAAGGAGGCTCCAACTCCCTAGTTTACAAGATCCAACCTAAAGAAAGCTCCAACTCCCTAATTCTTTGACACCAAACAAAATAAGGAGGAAACCCCCTTTCCCTGCCCCATCCTGCTGCCATGAAATATAAATGTATACCAAATTGTCACTACCACAATCACTGCCACTGTCAATGAGTCACTGCCACTGATACTGAACCATAAACCTGTCACTATCNACATCACCAAGCATGTACCATAACCTCATCAATATATGCATCCAAACCATCTATCAAACATGTGCCAACATCCATAATCTATGTACCTCAAACATGTGACATATCCCTCATGATATGCCTCGACCATATACCAAAAGATGTCCCATAAACCATGCACAATAACATAACCAAAATATACCTTCAAAACATCACCAATATATAACCTTCAAAACATGCATAGAGACATACCTTAAATCTTTTAGCAACATTGTTGCATCATCATACCTTGCTGCAACCTAGAACAAGCATCCCATTTACTTTACCTCATCCTCGCTACCTCATATTCGCCAATAGATCAAGTGTTCACTGGATAGATATTTAATGAACTTGTATATGAGAATGAGAGACTCTTGATGTGTATTTATACTCTTCCATGTAACTGCTTTTCAACCACTTTACCCTTAATTAATTTATTTCTGTAACCACTTTACCCTTAATTAATTTCTTGTTACAACTATTTTATCCTTTAATTGTTTTACCCTTTCTCCTAATTTTAGGGTAATAATTGTTTTACCTTTTTTCTTAATTTTAGGGTCTTAATTGTTTTACCTTTTTTCTAATTTTAGGGTCATAACCATTTTACCGTTTTTCCTAATTTTAGGGTCATAACTATTTTACCCTTTTTCTTAACTTTAGGGTCAACCTGTACTTTCTTGTTACAACCACATTTCTATTAATTAATGACTTTGTAACTATTTAGGTCTTCTTAACCATTCTTTTGGGGTTCCAACTTCATGAGTCCATAACTCCTCAATCATAAGGAACCACATGGTGTACCACCTATCATTGGAAACAACATGAGACGAACTACCCATCCATGAGTATGTTACCTGTGTTTACGCTATCCTTCTCATTCAAATTCCTCAAACAAATTAAAGTTCCAAAACCACACATTTGGGGCTTCTTGTAGACTTTTTCAATTACACCCATCTCTCAGACTTCTTTAGGGATGACATCAATCAACTTACTAATAATGTCAACCATACAAATGAAAACCAATTGTCCAACGATCTCATCCACATATCTGGGGATTCCATAATTCTCCAAGGTTTGACTCGATCACATCTATGGGTCTTCAAGAATTCTCTAAGGGTTGACATTAAGGACAACTAATTGTCCAAACCAAATTTCCAACAGGAACATGGTTTGATGCATATCTTGATGATGTTGGGCATATGTTTTGAGAGATGTTCTTGGTGATCTTAGTACATGATTTATGTGAATGAATCTGGTTTTGTTGATGATGATGTATCAATATCAATGACAGTAATAGTGATAGGTTGATGATGATGTATCGGTATCAGTGACAGTGATAGTGGAAGTGACAAGATGAGTCTCCATTTATATTTCAGGGAGGAAGGAAGGGGCAAGGAAAAGGGGTTGGAGCCTCCTTCTAGTTGGTGCTGGAAAATACAAGGAGACATAGATTCCTTCAAGTTGGAGCCTGTAAATTAGGGGGTTGGAGCCTCCTTCTAGTCAGAGCTTGAGAATATAAGGATTCATTTCTTCCTTCCAATTGGAGCCTGTAAACTAAGGGGTTGGAGCTGGAGAATTTAGGGACTTGTAGCTTCCTTCAGGTTGGATCCTATAAATAGGGGGTTGGTTCCTCCTTCTTGTTGGTACTGGATAATTTTGAAAGTTGGTGATTCCTATGAATGTAATCTTCTGGTATATAAGAAATCATTATGTGGTTTTCTCCCATTTTGGTTTCCACATAAAATTCTTGTGTGCGGTGTATCTATGTTTTGCATTATGCATTTTTGAATGGAATTTCTCATGATATATTGAATGTAATCATAAGTGATAAACTATTGATAAGTTGATGTTTACATGTTCTGGTTAAAAGTGCTCAATATTGATTCACGACCCCTCTCAGTATTGGTGAATATTCCAACAATTATCAAAAGAGAGGAAAAGATGCCTCAAAATATCTCCAAAATAGGGTAAATGGATGAAAAAAAGGGGTTCAAATCATGGACCTAACAATGTTTTAATTTCCACAAGTGTGATTTCAATTTCCCCAAGTGTGATTTCAATTCCTGCAAGTGTGATTTCAATTTCTGCAAAGTGTGATTTAATTTATGCAAGAGAAACTTAGGCCATTGTGTAGTTTGGAGACTTAATTAGGTATCTTGAATCTTTGAATTGTGACATTAAAGTGCTAAAACTCCATAGTCAAAACAACACTCTTCTTGCATAGATTGTGAATGATAGTTTGCAAGTTCCATATGAGCCCCAAATTGATAATTAAATGTAAAACTCTTTATTTGCATGATAATTTAATTATAAATTAATTTAAAAGTCTATTATTTTTACTGTCATTGCCAGGGAATTGTCAAAAGAAAATAGTGTTGTTCACTTGTGTGTGTTTTTCTTCATTTCACTAGAATAGATGTTATGATTTATTTTTCAGTAATTTGTAGGATGATTTTCTAATCTTTTCTATGCCCAAATATAGAGATCAATGGGGTAGATTTATTGTCTCTTCAAAAATCCCCTGAAATGCTAATAGTGAAGGTAAATCATTATAGGGGAAGGAGCATCATCAACCGAATTACTTATCACCAACAACAAGTTCACTTGCCAAAAATAAACCTAAAGCTTCTCCTCGGGTATCAGATATTGTGCAAGGATCTCTGCACACTAAGATTCCATTGTTAGAGAAGCAGATCAACGAGAAATATTATTCAAAAGAGTTTTGTTTTCCTGACGCATCTTTTGAGGCAGAAGACATCCCTCAGAAAGAAATGGTACATGAAATTATCAAATAGGAACCCACAACTTTCAGATTCCCAATCACAAAAACAAATGAAGAAACCAAGATGAAGAACATACCTCATTCTTCCTTTCCAAACTTTCATGGGTTATCTAAAAAGGATCCTAATACCTTCCTCTTCGAGTTTTATGTACTTTGCAGAAGCTATGGATATGTGACAGATGCCTAGAAATTGAAGCTCTTTCTCGCCACACTTAAGAGTGTTGCGTTATGATCATTCATGGGTCTCGAAAAGGATAGCATCCACTCATGCGACCAAATGAAAAATAAATTTATGAAAAAATACCAAGACTATTGCAAAGACAAGGAAAGGAGGAATTTTTTAAGATGATGGAGCATGAAGACTAGATCCTGGAAGACTACGTCCAGTGATTCACCTATAACCTGCAAAGGGAAAAACAAGGAGACTTGGCTCCTGAAATGAGATGTGTATTATTTTTAATAGGAATATGAGATTATTGTATAGAACTCCTCAGCCTTATGGGTGGGGAAGATGTCTTTAGGAAAGAATATGATATTATCTTGGAATTTTGTCGTAAGTATTCTAGAGGAACATCTAAAACAAGAAAAGGGCCAAGAGATATGTTGGAAAGAATAGGAAATAATGACGAAAGTGGAAAAATGAGGGAAAAAATAAGGAACATGTTATAGGATTTTAAAACCTATATGCTTAGTTCCCTAAGCTCCCATCTGGATACACTGTAGACAAATAAGAAGCAAGAACAAATAGAAGGATCATTGGCTATATTTTTCCTAAAGTGTAGAAAGAAGCATCCGAAGAGGGAATATTCGTTGGATCAGATTGAGTTATGTGGAATATGCAGCAAGGACCATGATATGCATAAATTTCCATCCTTTCCTAGACTAAAGGCCAATTATAAAAAATCCAAGGAGCTAGAACAGTTGTGCTACATATCTCAAAAGAAACCCTAACAACCTAGACCTCAAGGTATGATCGAAGATCAATCTCAATATTTCAATTCATATTGGACTAACACTTCAATGCAATATTCTTCTCAACCATGGGTTATGTCGACTCAACAATGGGTAGCTCCTCCTCCGCATCAGTTTTGGCAACAAGGATGGAGAAATCCCACCATGGGAGGACCCCAACAACTTATGGCACAACCACTCATGAAACTTCATTCCCCACCCCAGATGCAAGCATCTACATCCACCCCTCCTCGACCATAACTACCTACACAACCCATACCTAACCCAAATAATGGAAGGTCAGCACAACCAGTGCAAGTTGTTTGACTTGCAACCTACCGTACTTACTCCATATCTTCCCTAGATAGTAACGATACTCACCTTAGATATGGGAAGAATATAACAAAGGAACAACCTCACATTAGCATTGATGAATTAAATGAGGAGGTCCCAAGAGAAGAATAAAAAAAAAAAAAAAATCTNCTACAAAACCCACCCTATCCTCAAAGGATTAATAAAGGCAAATCTTGTATACAACCTGAGTTTGATTTCTTAGGAGAACTCAAAAATGTGTGTGTCAAAATACCATTATTTCAAGAAATTAAGGATGTTCCTATTTATTCAAAATTGGTACAAGAAACTTGTTTGAGGAAGCTTGATAGTAAATGAAAGGATCCCCAAACCGTCCATGTCATGGGAAAACTATCATACCTAATGATGGGAGGAGTTCTCACAAATTAATACTCTAACCCTGGCATTTTAGTTGTTAATGTGAAAATCAACAATACACTTATTATTAATATGTTAATCGACCTAGGGGCCAGCATTAACATTATGACACATGAGACCATGCAATCCTTAGGCCTTACATTCCTTAGGGGAACCCCCACTGTACTTCAAGTCACTGATAGGTCAACCATCAAACCAAAGGGAATTCTAGAAGATGTAGTGATCTCTGTGGATTCATGGGAATATCCCACTGATTTCATGGTCCTACAACCAAAAACTTCTTTGGGAGGGTATCCTCTAATACTGGTATGGTCTTGTTTGGACATTGTCGATGCTTACATTTGGTTTTGGTCAAGCAATATGACTATTTCCCATGGGCCATCCACCAAAAAATTAACTCTCTACCCTCCCGCCAAACCCATCATAGAATTATAAACACCACTTTGGGTTGATGGAGAAGAAAGTGATGAAGAGGGGGAATCCTATAAAGTGTTGTCCATAGATAAATACCTAGCCATAAGAGATAAAATAGAGGATGAATAAATCAATGATTTTATAGCCTCCTCGTCTTCCTTGGGAAAAAAAAATCTTCTTGAGCATATTACGAAACCACAAACTCAACTTTCCTTAGTCTCAACAATAATATCACCCATCGAACACAAACATGGACAAAAAAAATAGCAAGGATCCCTTATTGAAACCATAGAAATTAGCATAGGGAAAACCTTGAAAATCAACAAAGGACTAACCAAACAACAAAAAGAGTGACTGGTTCAAGTGTTGCAAAAGCATAATGATGCCTTCACCTGGGATTACTCTTAAATGAAAAGGATCCATATTGACCTATGTACACATCATATATATATTAAGGAAGGATCCAAACCCATTCATCAACCTCAGCACCGGATGAACCCGATAATGAAAGACATAGTCAAAGAAGAGCTACAGAAATTTCTTATAGCTAAGTTCATCTATCCCATTTCTGATAGCCAGTGGGTTTCCCCTCTTGTTATGGTACCAAATAAAATTGGTAAATGGAGAATATGTGTAGATTATCGACAATTAAATAAAGTAACACATTAATATCACTTCCCATTACTGTTTATCAACTAGGTCCTGGATACGCTAGTAGGAAAGAAGTATTTTTATTTCTTTGATGGTTTCAGTGGATACAACTAGATCTAAATCACCCCTAAATACCAAGAGAAAATAATTTTCACCTCTCCTTGGGGGACATTTTCCTATTTTGTTATACCATTTGGGTTATGTAATGCCCCCACCACCTTTCAACGAGTCGTTATAGGTTTATTCTCGGATCTCATTCACAACTGCGTGGAAATATATATTGATAATTTCACAACATATGGGGATGAATTTGACGAGGCATTAGCCAATATGGAAAAGACATTTATTAGGTGCAAGGAGTCAAATGTTTCCCTTAGTAATGAATTATTTTTTATGATGGAAACTGATGGCATTGTACTAGGGCATCACATCTTAGAAAAATGTATTCAAGTCGATCCAGAAAAAACAAAGGTAATACTAAATTTTCCAACTCCAACTTCGTAGAAGCAAGTATGAATATTTATAGTGTATGCTAGTTATTACCGTAGATGCATTAAAAACTTTTCACATATTTATCGTCCATTATTTTCCTTACTTAGAAAAGATATTGATTTTGTATGGATGGATACATGCCAGCATGTGCTTGATGAATTGAAATTCAAAGTAACCGAATCTCCTATACTAAGAGGGAATGATTGGACTCTCCCATTCCACATTTTCACAGATACATTAGACACTGCTATCATAGTCGTTCCCAGACAACTTGAAGGAAAATACCCATATTCAATTTACTATGTCAATAAGAATATCTCTCCAGCTGAATTGAACTATACGGTAAGAATTTCCTTCTCTTTGGGATACTAAAAAAAATGATATCAGAAGAATAAAATTTTGAATGATCATAAGTTCACGGCATATCCCTAAGTCTCAATTTTTTCACACATCTTACAGATTAAAAATACGAGTCGTTATGCTCAAGATATCCACATTTTTGTCTAAAAGATCATTTAATCATATGCAACATAACTGGTTTCTCTCTATCGATACTAATTTTCCTCTCTTATACTTAGTATTGCAACAACATGTCTTGGAAATACACTTCTTATAACTTCCTCTTCTATCCATTTCCTCCTCTTTTTTCCCTCCATTTCTCTTAGTATTTTATACACACGTAATCTCTTATTAACACTTAATCTTCTATTAAGTGTTAATATTATTATGTTATTAATATCTTATCCACACTTGAGATCTCCCATACCCCCGATTATGATCCTCTACTATGCTCCCATACTTAGTATTATTTAATAACTCACTCCACCTCCTCACTTCACTCCTCTCCCTCTCCGGGGGTGCCAGGCCCATTTCCCCTTCTCCCTCTTTTCACTTTATACACCCATCCAACCGATCCTCTTTACCTAGTTTTTTTTATCACCTTCCCCGTTTCACTTCCCCTCCTCTACACTACCTTTCTCCTCCACACCCTATCCTCTCTCCTTCATGGGTTTGAATTCCCCTTCTCCCCTTATCATCACTCCATGAATCTGAAAACAATCATATCTCCTACGCCATCACTCTTCTTACCTCCCTTCCCCTCTTGTCCATTTCTCACAGTTAACATTTTTCCCTAAATTAATTCAAAGATATGTTAACCAATCACATCAAGACATGCGGAAAACATGAAAAACAATGACACTAAGACATGTGGTGAAGAATGACATTATGACATGTGGTGGCATATGGAAACCTATCAGAGTGAGACATATGGTGATGATTGGGTGATGACTAGATGATGACATGGACGTTGAATGGGAACTGACTGGTCAAGTGGACCATAAATGTTTTTATTAAGTTATGATTTTCCTAAGGCTCAAAATAAATAGTTTCATTTGTTCCATGTGATCCATCAAAAATAAAATATTTTTTATTTTTGTGTGTTGGAAATTTATTTCCGTTTTTGGCAAATTCGAATCTGGAAATTTTTTTCCATTTATGGCAATTCTGAATTTCGAATTTAATAATTGTATTTAATTATTGTGACTGTTAGGTAGAGATCTATTTGTACTCAACTAACTATTTGACTATGACACTTGTATCACAACAAAATATTTATATTAATTGCAGGAGGACAAATAGAACTGCCATGTTAAAATCAACTGACCATAACTCCATGAGTGGGGAACATGTTGGAACTACCTCTGGGTTGATTATTACAAGTGGAAAATCAAAGATTTGGCCACTAGAAGCCCCTAAAAAGCAGGGATTTAGAAAGCTGTGAAAATCCCCAAAGGAGGGAAAAAACCTAAGCAAAACAATTTGTTAAATAGCATATGCGAGGAGGCAGGATGCTACCAAGTATGCCGAGAGAAGGATTGGGAGTCCTCTTGCTATTATGAGAACTGTCGAGTAAGTGTGAGGCAAGGGGAGAACTGTTGAAAAATTGTGAATATTGTTGAGGAGTCTCCAAGTTCACCCTCATGGATTCATGGTTAGGCTAGGGGGTGAATTAGGCAAGTAGATTTGGTTGCCCTATTCTACGGTTTGGAGGAACGTGGTTGTTCCCTTTGTCTTCCTATGGATTGGATTCAGATATGTTAA